>PVKB01000103.1:1044399-1172506 GCA_004027205.1 Ctenodactylus gundi
GGGGGGGGGGGGGGCGGTAAGTTAACCCTGTCAGCTTAAAAAGCCATGTGGCTCTGTCTCTGACCTGTGTAAATCACCCACTGTCACTAGCCTTCTGGGAGGCATGTCACACACTCACTGGCCTGTTTTGATCTCCCTCATCCTCAGGATGTGCCTTATGATCCTCCAGACTCTTCCGGACCAGCAGTGTCAGGCACATTGGGTTAGTGCCTCCCCGATTCCCTGGGTCAGGAAGTCTGTTTCTTGAAAGTTTTCTTTCTTATACCAGACTTTCCAATTCTGGTACTTATGACTACTCAGAAATTAATACTTAGAGGAGCTAAAGGGAGCCTTGGGGACACAAAGTTTAATTCTTCATTTTTCTTCCTCCTAGCAAAGGATGAGAAACTGAGCTCATGTCTCCAGGCAGGCTCTGTTTTAATGAAGATGAACTAATTTATGTCCAGAGACTGTTTTCTTATGAGAACTGGTTCTAGTGTCTGGATCTTATTCAAACCAGCCTATACATCCTCAGGGAAGAGAACCTTCCTACCATATGTGTCCACAGTGTATGACATAGTATCTGAAAGTCCCTAAATTTGGGGGCTGGATGCCTGGGACTGGGCAAGGGACTTAATACCATGAACATCTTTTGTAGTTTGAATTTTTACCACACCATTTTGCAGCTCTTTGCTCAAAAACACAAAAGCATCTTTTAGTAGCCATCTTCAGGCCTAACTGACCTTCAACAAACTATGTCAGTTTACAATTTGATTTTCTTGGTGTGTGCAAACACTTTGTAAAACGACTACAAAATTTCTAGCTAGTTCAGTAACCACGGCTAACACGACAACATTTATGCCTCCCCTGAGACCACCTGAAACCCCCTCCACCCATCTACTCAGTGTCGCTTTTTGTTGGAGGAGCTGGCCACGAGATGCTGAACTATAAGCCACAGATGGCCAGGTCAGCAATTTGTCACAGGGTGTTCCTAGGCTTTCAGGGAAAGCACAGTAGGAATTTTTAGGGGCTCTCTGAAAGGAAGTCTTTTGGTTTGGGTTTGGGTTTGGGTTTTTATCAGTTTACTTCTGCAGACCTGTACTCTTAGAGCCCAACCTGGAGTGTGCTCTGGATCATGAATGAAAGCTGACATATTGTCCTGGGCTTGAAGCACTCATAGGAACTGTCGTATCTGGGAATGAGGTGGAGGAGGAGGTGGTGTTCTTTTGGGAGCCAGCTCTTTAGGCACACTCAGCATGGGTAGAAGGTTTCAGTTCTTCTTGGGCATGCCAAGACAGGAAGGCTTTACAGGAAGAGCCCTAGAAATGGGGCTTTTCTATGGGAACTGAACCTGAAAATAATGCTGAAGAAGGGCGTTGGTAGCAAGGGATGGGGTGAGACTTAATGGGGTGGACATCAGAGCAAACATCCAGGCTATGCAGTTCTGATTGCCCTTGGTAGTTGGCAAATGCTTCACAGTTGGGCCTTGAACTCTTGAGAAAGGGCCTAGTTGTTGTCCCAGGTGTGTGGACACATAAACCAAAATAAGCAAAAGTTACCAAGGTTCTGTTCTTTTTCAAATATTGAGTTTCAGAAGTTCCTTTTCCAACACATCCACCTTGTTAATGCCTCCTGCTCCTGTACAAAGGCAGTTATTTGAAATTCAAGCTCAAAAGGTAGCCAAAGGACCAGGCATGTTTCTCCATTGACTGACTGCCGTGATGAACAGTCAGCGTAGCTTCGTTTATCATGGGCAGCTGTGTAAACAGCTGCAATCTACCTTCTGTACCTCAGCTGATGTGATCACCTTTGTGCCGTGTCCCCTTCCCGAAATGCATCATAGCACCTCTCACTCCATGGCCCTGCGAAGTCACCTTTTCTCTGCCTGGCTCTCCAGTGTCATGGCGATGATTTATTCAGTTTACTCAGAAGGAAATGAGTAAAGGTAGATTTAGAGTCAGACTTTTTGTACAGTCTTGTGTGAAATAAAATGTCAAAAAAGAAGTGTCTGGTCTGAATGAAGTGCTACTCTGAGTGACACGTAAGTGACTTGGGCCCCTAGTTTAGACCAGATAGAAATGAGCCGTCTCCCAAATTGCTAAGATTCCCCTTTTGGAACTGATCCTCATAAAAATGATTTTTAAAAATCTGTGCTTTTATGTTGCATAAAATATGTGGATTCCTTTTCCCAAAGTGGTGGTTATCTACTAATGGAGAAGATACTTCCAGGCCAGATTCTTGGAGAGTAAGAGAGACACAGAGAGAGAGAGAGAGAGAGAAAGAGAATGTAGGATTCTTTTGTATATTTTGTTCTAATTTGTTTTTGTAGAATCAGACCCAGGACTTTGCACTGACCTATATCCCAGCCTTCTTTTTTTTAAGTTTTGATTTTGAGACAGGTCTCACTAAGTCACTGAGTTGCACAGATTGGTCTCAGACTTGCTCTTCCCACTTCAGCCTCCCTGACTGCTGGGATTACAAGCCTGTGTCACCAGGGCTGGCTCAGTCTGTGTGGTTTCTTCTCTTTTATTTATTTATTTTTTTTGCAATTGGATATTTTTATTTGCTATTATTTCCCATGTCATTAATGTGTTGCATTCATGAAACATTAAAGTGTCAGGCACTAGAAGTGGAATAAACAATGGGCTTCTTAATGGTATTGAGAACTTCCTGTGCACTTATGTGTTTAATCCTCTTCCCTTTTTAAGCCACATTCACTCAATTTAAAAAATATTTTTAGTTTAATGTTTCTTCAAAATCTACTCGGTACCTTGCTTGAATGGGTATAGAATTTTAGTTTTATGAGACAAAAACAGCTCTCGGGGGTTGGTGGCTCAACAGTGTGAATGCATCTAACACTACTGAATTACATACTTCAAAATGGCTAAGATGGTACACTGTACGTAGTACTTTGCAGTCTTCTTTAGCCCCAGCCTTAGTGCAGGATTTTGTTGTTTTCTTCTCTGAGCTGAGGTTTGAACTCAGGGCCTGGTGTGAGCTAGGCTTAGGTTCCACCACTGAGCCACACCGTATCTGTGTTAATGCTCTTTAACATGATAGCCTCTTTAGAGGAAATAAAAAAAAGGAAGTGCTTAACACGGCTTTCAAAAATGTGTGCACTTAAGCACAAGTAGGCTTGACGAATAGCCTCACTTACTATTCTTTGAGCCAGTTCACTGAGAAGCAGAGACAAGGATGGGATGATGCCTCACAGGTCTACTCTTAGTGTGTAGGCCACCTTCCTTCCAGGCCTGCCGGCTAACACTTGCTGCAGGCGTAGGCCCCTGCCCTGAGGGTTCTCCTTGGAGAAAGACAGAATTGCGGATATAAAATCCTGATGTGAACCTCAGTACTCATACAGCTGGCTAAGTGCCAAGACAGAAAGTAGGCAGATGGGAATTCTGCCGTTGAGGGGTCTGCTACTCTCCCTCTTAAAAACACAGAGGGCATCTGGCAGATCCTGCTAGATGAGATTGGTTCCCTCACTGTTCTGGAATGTTCTGCTCCTGACTGAAAGCTCAGATTTTGGCTTTAGAGTAGCACCCAGCCGGCTGGTCACCCAGAGGGGATGTGACTGGAGCTGGGATGTTTATTTAGTACTGGAGATTAAAACCAAAGCCTTTGCATTGAGCTATATCCCCAGCACTTAGAAAATTATATATGTGTGTAATTTTTGAGACAGAATAATGCCTAGTTTCCCAGGGTGGACTCAAACTTGTGATCCTCCTCCTTTGGCCTTCCATAGTGCTGGGATTTCAAGGTGTGCATCACCTCACCAGGCTGACGGCAGCTGTTTTAAACATTTCCCACTGAGAGGGATTAGTTTTGTGCTGTGATTAAGATGAGTTTAGCAGGATGAAGTTGGATTTGAGCTCTACCTGTTGCTAGCTCTGTAGCCTCAGGTAATCAATCTGTGTGGCCCCAGTGACTCTGTCTCTGTAGAAATAAAAAATGGAGATAATAATGTTTTCTCATTTCCTCTTAGTTGCAATGGTCACATCCCATGTTGTCCCAGCTTTGTTACAGGTCTCAAAGGTCTGCTGTCCTCCTTCACAAATTCATCCCTGGGGGTCCCACACATCTTAAGATTGTCACCCATTCATCCAACCAAGTTTAGCAAGTTGTGTCATGCCCTGCTCCTGTTGAGCACTCACACACTGCATGAAGTGCTTGGTTTTGATTTGCTATTCTTTCTTCTCTGCGAGCAGAACAGAAATGGGAAGTTATGGCCTTGCAGTTAAATGCACAGAATGTAGGCTCAAAATATCTGGGTATAAAGCCTAGCTGGGTGACCTTTAACATAGGAACCATAATAAAAATAGTACCTACCCCTTGGGTTATTGAGAAGATTAATTGCTATAATGTTTATGACCACTTTAAGCCTTAGTATACTTCAGTAAGATAGGTACTGCTGTTTCATAGGCTTGTTTAACTTGCCGGAGGCATGTAGCCAGTAGCTCTCTGGTGGGAGTTTGTTTGCACCACTGGCTCAGGAGGGGCAAATGCCCCACACATATGAACAGTTGGTGGCTGTGTCA
Source organism: Ctenodactylus gundi (assembly GCA_004027205.1). Classification (NCBI taxonomy): domain Eukaryota; kingdom Metazoa; phylum Chordata; class Mammalia; order Rodentia; family Ctenodactylidae; genus Ctenodactylus; species Ctenodactylus gundi. The sequence goes on from PVKB01000103.1 coordinate 1,048,917, forward strand.
CTGTGAACACCTTCAGATCAGGAATTGCAGCTTCTTGGCGCACAGCGTGCTACCCAGTACACAATAAGTGCTTCATAGACACTGTACTGAAACCCGGGAGATCATACGTGTATTGGTGGTCTGTACACAGAAAGATTTCAGAATTCTAATAGCATCCCAAATAAAGTTTTCCCAACACCCTGCTATTCTTAAAGCAGATTCTCACCTAGAGCTGCACATTAAAATCAACAGATTCTTGGACCCTCCCAAGGCCAGTTGAGTCAGCATTCGTAAGGGGCAGGCTCAGTAGTTGTAGTTTTTTAATCTTCCCAGCTGATCCTACTTTAGGACAATATCCAGGTGATAGTTCCTCAGAGACCTCTTGTTTCCTGTTCTGGAGCCTCTAACTCTGAACAAAAATCAGGCTCTGATTGGAGGAACACATTTTTTGTGGGCAGTGAACAATCCTTGATGTTGTTGTCGCCACTGATGCACCCAGAGGGCATTTCCAGCCAGGTTTCGGTCAAAAGCAGACTGCGTGAGAAATGCCGAAAGAAAGCAACCAAAAGTAAACAAGGAAATCAGTCTCTAGTTCACATGCACACAGGTGCATACATTGTGCCAATAAATTCAGGTCTGATGGCCTGAGTCATCATTGCAGCCCGTCTCCAGTACACTGGAATGTAAGTGCAGGGCAGGGTTTGATTTTATTTTTAGTATTTCATTGTTTCCTCCACTCTCTGACTGAAGTCATAAGCCTTGATGATCATGTGCCAAGGTGCCCACCATTCCATTTGACAAAAAAAAAGCCCAAACTCTTGGGCTGGATGAATTCTGATAGAAGTCTAGATCTGCCCACCATGATGACCACACAGGTACCTGAGCCTCTACCTCCAGTCAGTGTCAGGGGGACTCTCCACCAAAGGACAAGGGATAAACTCATAGATAAAAGATTAAGGTGTTGAAGGAAATTGCAGAAGGAAAGTATGGAGAACAAATTAACAAACGTTAAGGAGCGATCAGGTGTCAAGAGCGAAATGACATATACTGTGTATTTAATCCCACAGTGTTCCAGAGGGTCGTGGTATTCTGCCCATTTTACAGGAAACAAGATTGGCCATGATCCCAGAGGCATTTGGGAAGCCATGATTCTCGTCCAATTATTTCTCGACTTTGTAATCCTGACTCAGTTGTCCTCTTAAATCCTTGACCTTTTGGAAAGTCGTATAGGCTACGAAACACAGCCACACACAGACATTGAGGTCTCTTTTGTGCCCCTGGCCTAGGCCATGGTCTGACCCTTCTTCCTCCAAATGAAAGGAAGGGGCCAGGAGTGACAGCTCCCACCCCAGTGGACACTCTGCCTGGCAGCTAATGACACTTGGTGCCACCAGGTCATAGCCTTTGATGATTTCTTTCTTACATACTGACACTATTGTGAATGCAAAGCCTATTAACTCTTCTACTGCGAAGAGAATGTAAGGCCTCGTGAGAGAGTCAGCAAGGCAGCTGAGAAGTACACAATCAACCTCCCAAGATGAGGTCATGCTGGCCTCCTCTGCCAGCAACAAAGAGGGGTCAGAGGGCCTGATGCATTGCATGTGGATTGTCTCATTAACAATCGCCAAGTTAAATGTTTCACAGGCCCTGTTAGCCCTCAGCGTATTCTGATGATATTCTTTGGGCAAGTAGAAATGAGCAGGTAACAAACGCAAGGACTGAGACGCACACGCTTTATCCTGGCTCTCCTTTGTTCCCACTGCTGCACGGTTCTCCACGCTTCCTCAGCTCCACCTTTAAGAAGAGTAGGACCCCACAAAATCATACGTAGAAGAGAAGATGTTGGACCTGAGCTGAATCCACCGCTAGCAGAGTACTAATTAACAGGTAGAGATTTCCAGTGCTGCCTTCAAGAAACAAGTCACTGGGGGCTTTTGGAGGCTCTTGAGCTCGGTGGAGAGTTAGAACCAGCAGAACACATGAGTTCACACAAAATCCTTTCTCTGTCTCATCTTTTATTCATTCACTTATTGATCCACCCACACGGCCTTTTGACATTGACCACTTGGGCTAGGCTGTGTGGACATAAAGATGCAAACAGTACTATTTCTGCTATTGAGATGTGGTGGCGTCAGCCTTGGCAAGAAAGAGATGCGTGAACACAGATGGAATTGGTACCCGACACAGCTGCATGAGCAGGGCAGCTCTCTGCATATGAGCTGCTAAGCAGGGTTCTAAGTCAAGAGTAGTGTGAGCAGTGGAGTAACAGGAATGGTCCTCAAGGCCAGCAGAGCAGCTGTGCATGGCAGAGTGCAGGATGAAAGCGGAGGGCTCTCAGAGCAGGTGGGGCAGAGGGACACCTTGGCCACAGGCCTCACCCTTCCACTTGTAGGGTGTGTTTGCAGACCTCCCAAAGGGGAAGTGTGCTCAAAGATACCCTCCACTTCCTGGCAGATCACACCAGCACCTCCAGTCTGTCTTTCATATCCAAGGCGCTGGGTTCAGTGCATCTGCTTTTGCTTTTTTGAACGTGACTTTTTGAACATTCCTTCTTCCCTTCGCCTTATCGGTCTGCAGGAGGTTGTTTCATTCTCCCTGAATTGGGACTGACTTCATGTTTCTTACGTGGTTTGGCTTCAGAGTCAAGACAGACTGTCAGTGCCAAGCTGCCTAATAATGGCTGACATGAGCATGTGTTTAAAACCTAATAAAATATTGCCTTCAGAATTTCTGGCCAAATTCAGTTTTGTAAATATCTAACATCAGGTCTCACCCAGAGTATCCTGTCGGGTTTCAGGAGATTGTTTTTAAATCTGTTCCCAGCTGTGGGAATGGAGTAGAGTGCCTGCGTACCGGGCAGGACTGGAGTTAGGATAGAAGCTGTTCACTAAGCTCTGCGTGTGTTTCCCAAAAACTGTGCTGAAGTCGAGGCTGCCTGATGCTTTCCCTGTGCACGTCTGGGATATGCTTGCAGAAAAGGGCTGCTTGTGGACTTGGACTCTTCCTTTTGTCTGCTAATAAAGCCCATGCAACCTAGTGGGTTTTGTTTCCACAGAATTGAATTCTGTATCCTGCAGTAGGAATTATAGTTGTTACCTTACCTGGGGAGGAGTATGTTCCAGGACCCCCAGCAGATGACCCCCAGCAGATGTCTGAAACCACTGGAAGTGCCAAAATATATCCTTTGTATTTTTCTGGATATGACTAGGAGAAAATTTGGTTTACAAATTAGGCACAGTGAGAGATTAACGATGACTGATGCTAGAATAATTTTAACAATGTATAGTAATAAAATTGAGTCAAGACAAGTATTAATATTTTATTAATATAATTGATATTGATACTTTATTAATATTTTCCGACCACTGTTTTACTTTGTTTGTTTTTGTAGTACTGGGTCTTGTGCCCAGGGCCTTTACACTAAGCCCTTTTTATTTTGATTTTGAGACAGACTCTTACTAGAACCAAAAATTGCCCAAGCTAAGCCTGAACTTGTAGTCCTCCTGCATCAGCCTGGTAGAATGCTGGGATTATAAGGCCTGCACCACCAGCCTGGCTCAGACCACTGCTAACCTTGAAAAACTGAAGCCACAAAAGCAGAACCACAGAAGAGGAAGGACTGAAGTAGTTTATCTTATACCCTGACCCCTTCAGTGGACTGGATCTTACTTCTGTTTCTAGTCTTTCTATATGTACTTTATAAAATTCTATAAGCCTCCTATTGGAAACCTATTGGAAGTAGGTGTTGTGTAGGTAAATAATAAAGTCATATCTTTTATCTAAGGTATACAGTGCATATAGACTGCTTCTCTGGGCTCTTTGCATCAACTTAATTAGCATATTAGGAGGGAGGGAGGCTGTGTGGCTTTAGCATTTTTGCCTGTCTAACTTTTCATAAAACTGCTCTTCAGGAATACATACTGCTTAGCCAAAAATTGGTCTTCTTCGCCTCCTGGGAATTTAAGTACCTACACTGTTTTCATTTCTCTCCTCCCCCTGTGAGAGTGCATTTTTAATTGTGTTTAAAATGGCATCATCGGCAGGGCAAAATATGTCTCCAGACCATCTACCTGCCAGCAGTCTGCAAGAGCCACCACTGGAAGAACCCACGGGGAGGGCACTCAGGGAACCTCCAAATTAAAATGCTGATAAACATTGAAAAGCCCCTGCTGTGTCTCCAGAGAGAATTCTTTTTCTTCCAGACAAAAAAGAAGAAAAAGAAATGTGATTTTAACCCTAAAATAGCAACTGGCAGGGACAGACGTGGAGATGGCAAATTCCTTTAGTGAGTGGTTGGTAGCCTGAGCAGACACTGGGAAGTACAGTGTGCTATTTAGGGACAGTCTATCGAGGAAGTTCAAATCCAAAGGAAGTTGTCTGCTTTCTGTTCTGAGTCTTTAGGGATAATTTATTCATAGTTCCCAAGATAGATGAAAGATAACAGTTTACTCAGAGTGGGGCTTAAATTCTGGTATTAGTTGGTCCTTGACAAAGCAATGAAGAAAGGAGGAGGTAGTTTTTCAGGGGATTCAGTTGCCAATTAGAGGAGAAAGAACTCACTTTGTATTGGGTACCTTTCATGTACCCAATATTTAAAAATAATAAATTTGTTGAATCTTCACAGCAACCTTAGAAGGTAGATGTTGCTGTCCAAGCGTTTCAGAGTGAAGGTAGACACTGATCAGTGTATACCTCAGACCTGAGTTTCAAAGCCCCATGGCCTATTTGCAGACCCACTACCCAGGTTTCATGAAAGGCTTACATTTAAGAGAAATCATGGCACAATATTATTTTTTTAACCTTGTCAGAGCCACTAACTCCCACCAGCATCATACTGTTAATGGAATTTTAAGAGCAAATGTCTTGATTCCAGAGGCCCAACAGCCTGGGCTCAGCCGCTCGTCCTAAAAATACCAACCAAGTTGAGGAACAGTGGTGGAGGGCCGGAAAGGAGCCTTAACCAGCGTGGCCATGCTGGCAATCACTCATGCAGGTTCAAGGTTTGTCCTAAGGGCCTGGAGGAAGCTTTAGTATTATAGAAAAGGGCAAAAAGTGTAGGGGTTGGGAGGTAATCAACCCTTGCTTGACCAAGTTTGAATAACCTGACTGATCCTGGATGTATTGCAGGATTGGTTTTGTGAGGTACGAAGACAGCCATTATTGCTTGAGGAAGCAGTTTGGTTGCCATCGTGAAATAATAGTTCTTGCCTTTCCTGGAATCCAAGATTTAGGACAATGACTGGAGACTTCTAGGCATTGCTGTAGATTAGGAGTTCTCAACCCTGGTACTGGTCTGTGGCCGCGGAGGGACCTGGCCTCTGGGACAGAGGAGTTGCCAGGAGGAGGTGAGGGGAGGGCAAAGCTGCCTCCTGTCACCACAGTCCTGTTAGGTTTTAATGCGGCTACTGATCTGACGCGAGGCGGAGCTTCTCTCCCCGCCGCGGCCATTGCAAAGCTGTCCTCCAAGGACCTACTACCTAAAAGGTACCGCCCCCAGCACACACACCCATCCTTGGGAGATTGGTCTACGAGTAAACTAGTTCCTGGAGTTAAAAAGGTTGGGGACCCCTGCTCTGCCGGGTCTGGAACTGAACATTGTAGAAGCTAATAATTAGGTGTCCCTGCAAATCCTGAAAAATTATTTTAGTTATTTTTAACTTGGTGTTCTCAGTCCAGAGCAGGAATGAGATGAACTAGGTCAATTTAGAGTTAAAAATCTTGTATTATTAGATTTTAGAGAATACTCCTTGAGTGGTTAATGTGCTTATGTGCAAAGCTGAGCACTGATCTGACCCAAAGTTTTAAACTCTTTTATGGGAGACAACATAAAAGAATGAAGGCCGAGATGCCAAGCCTCATCCTGCTTTTTAGTTACGCACTGAGTATCTTAGAGGACCCACCAGGAGTCCTTGTCATACAGCCATGTTACATGGACACCAGTCACACCCTAGGCAAAGGCAGCAGGAGTCATGGAAGCCAGCTCTCTGCCCATTGCACTGTAAGGGTAGCAGGCCACCTCCTGTCCCTGACCCTCCATCTTTTCTCTGCTCTGATGTTGTACTAGCCCTTTGATAGGAAGCTCCTGATAACTCCCAGCTCCTCCTGACTCTGAAATGGACAATTCAAATGACTAAACTTTGTCTGAGACTTTATGGCCTCCATATATTCCAGAGAGAGCCTGTTTCACAGCTCCAGATTCAGTCATTACTCCCTGAATGATTTTGACCACACCTTCCCTGCTTGTCCCTGACCACTGGTTAAGCCAAGGGAAGAATTCAATGTGCAGTATTATGATGACTTAAGAATTCAGTTGGTCCTAATGCCATTTGATCCACAGGAATGGTGACCATTCTGCAAATGTGCTATTTGGCCTTGAGAACTTACTTAAGCTCCCACTGAATATGTAGGTAGTTTACATCCAAAAGAGTAACTTACACCCTGGAGGACAAGGTAGAGTTAAAGTATGGAGGAGAAAAAAAAATTAGAAGTGGTAGCATCAGCAGAAAGGGTCAGAAGCCCCTCAAAGAGGAGATTGGGACTTCAACCCATCCCTTCTCCATGGAATAAGCTTGTTGACTTTTGTTACAGAAAGGCATTTCACACGCATCAATGAAAAGCAGGCAGATTCATTAGAAAATAAAAGAATATTAGATTGAGGAGCTCAAGGAGGTGCACTCCCATAGAAGTTCCAATTGACCTATTAACAAAAGAATAAGGCCAACCTTTATGGGTTTCCAAGGGTGGGCTGGGATCTGGTTGATCATTCTCATCTGTAGTTTGCAAGATGGTTCCAGGAGAAAGCCTTCTGCTTGCAGGAGCAATTTGGTCTCCATAAGGGGACTGCCTCTGCTTGGGACAGTTTCAGTTTTCCAGAAATTTTGCTAGAATTTAAGGTGGCTGGTAGAGTTAAGGCAGTGACTAGAAACCTTTGGGTATAGTCAATTGTTTCTGTAAATTGTCTATCCTATTGTCCTCACTATTGAAGGGGAAAGAGGTAAGCTATGTGATTTAGGAATCTTGTCTTGCCAACTTTTACGTAGACACATCTACAATATGCCTATTTGCAGATTGAGAGTCTGACCGGTTAAGAAAGAATGCAAAATGAAGGTTAAGCTATGTTCTGCTTTTAGTTACCTTTCCTGGTCACTTTCTTATTGCTGGGACACAATGCCCTACATCCACAAGGAAGAAAAGGGTTTTTTAGCTTATATTTTCGGGACATCTCAGTCTACTCTTGTGTGGCTGGCAATGGCAAAAAGGGTCTGGTAGAGAACACCTGTTCACAGTATCACAAGAAGTAATATCAGGTCAGGGGAGAGGAAGGGGCAAGAATCTACCCTTGTAGGCCATGCCCTCAGACATCTGCCCCTCCCTTGGGGATCCCTCACACCCACAGTGATTCCCTCATACTCTCAGGAAACTGCCTTTCCAGGCAAGCCCGGTCTCCTAACAGCATGTGAAGTCTATAGATAAACTTCAACATCCAAGTACTTGAGACTTTTGGGGCACATTCCAGTCCAAAATATGATATTACTCTTGAACATTTGTAGGCCCAAATGAGATTTATTGATTTTTTTTGTTTGTTTGTTTTGGTTTTATTTTGACAAAAACTGCTATTAAGTCCCTGAATGCCTCCAAAGAAAGCACAGACCAGATCATGCATTTCATGAGTAACGAGTTTGTCCTGTGTCCTGCTGTGGTCTCTGCCCATGTTAGTAGACTAGGAGGCCGTGGAAAGTGAACCTTGAAACCCAAGAAGAGAAAGCTAAGTTTTGCATCCCCATATTTGCTAGAAATATTAATAGCTCTGTATCGGGGCTGCAGAGTTGTCAGCTGTATCTGGCAGGCAGACTGAGTCCTGGGGACTCTGCGTTTCCCCTCACCAGAGCAGAGTTCTCTCATTAATGCAGACTGGCTGCCGAAGTGACATTGCCCTGAGCAGGCCAGAGTCTGGGGGCTGGTTTTAATCAGGAGGCACTCCCTAATGAACACCTGCCTGCCTCCCAGAGTCTCCAGGGGGGATCCTGAATAAAACAGTCTCCCCTGCCGGCTGGGGAGAGCACTTTGCATTTTTAGAGGCGCAATAATTATGCACGCCTGTCAAAGCCTTCCCATTGGGCATCATTCAAATGCATGGATGAGAAAGACTCCCTCCCTCAAGAATATCGGTCCCAACTTTTCTGAGAACCTGAGGACAGGCTGGATCACAGGAAATGTGGGGGGAAAAAACTAAGAGGAAATAAAGGAAGGGATCAAGAGAATAAAATATAAAAGGGGAAGAGAAACAGCTAAGAAACTTAAAAAGGTTGTTCCCAGGAAGTCTCCTTCTTTAGGTTAAATAACAGAGTCCCTTGGAAGGCGAGAAATACACTGAAGAGGGAAACATCACGAAGCACAGGGTGATTGGTTGCATGGAGGAGCAGCTAGGTTAGGAGGAGGAGGCCCAGTTAGGAATAGGAACTTGCATCGCTAAGCATGTGACATCTGGGCCCATCTATCTGTGTGGGGCACCACAGTCGGCCAGGCAGGTCTCCACTGTAGACCAGAGTGTCTAGGCATTGTCCTTTGCTCTGCTGGCCTAACACTAAATACTCTTCTTGGGTCATCCCATTCTACCAATAAAAAAAACCCTGTATTAGGCACCTACTGTGTGTCCGACACTGAATTAGGGTAAACAGGCTGCAAATATGAATAAAACATGACTCTACCCTCTGAGCCCTTGCTCGCTGACAAAATTCTATTGCGTTTAGCCAGAGCCGCTTCAGTTCCCTCCTGGCCTTTGTAACCTCAGAGGAGCCTGTTATTTGCTGGGTGGATCTGGCCGTCAGCATTTAAAACAAAGCTTTTGTTCAGGAGCTGCATTGTACATTGTGGTGGCTGTAGTTATGATGTCTTGTGTACTTGAAAATTATGAGGAGAGATTTTATATGTTCTCATCAGTAAAAAAGTATGTAAGATGTTGGATATCTTAATTAGGTTGCATTAGTAGATAATGTATATCTAGATCAAAACATCGTGCTATTTTTTATGTATCATGCAGTGCATATAATTTTATCAATTTTTAATAATTAGATAATAAGAATTAGATTACATGAAAGCCCAGCTTTGAGTGAGCCCTGGACTCAAACCAGTCATCTACCAGGTGACATCATGTGAGGCGCAGGGCATGCTAGACAGGTGCCGTGAGCATCTCAGTGAGCAGTCACATGCACAGCCAGCTGTGCTGTGGTGTTGGCCTGCTGTGGGCTCCTCGGCGGGATGAGGACCTCAGCGACAGAAAAATGCCCCCTCTTCTGAGTTCATTTGCTTCCTGGTGTGGTTCCCGGACCCTTGCTTGGGGACCTCCCCTAAGGGTGTTTAGCCCCATGTCCTTCCTATCAGTCTCCATAAAGGAAGTGGCCTCTCTTTGTCCCTTGCCACAGAATCTAGGGCTTTGCTAGGAGAGGCCAGGAAGGAAATCAGCCACTCCAGCTAATCAGCCGGGGACCAGGGGATATGGAGCTAATTGGACTTGCTATGTGCCCCTCCCACCAGCGCCATGGACCGCAGGCCTCTTCCCCCACCCATCCCTGCCCCGGTAATCAGGACCAGCCAGTGTATGGCCAAGCTTATTACAGAGTCCGCAGTGTGGGCTGTAGTGAGGAAGCACTACCAGTGACAGGCAGTGAGCAAGGCATCGTTTATTCAAAGCTTCCCATCCCCCAGGTGTTCAGGAAAGTGAACCTAGCCTCTGCCATCTAGAATGGAGGGGAGACTGGCCGTGGCTTCTAAATACTCCAGAACCAAACCTTGCTGCTCTCTCATAGCTACAGCCGCCCTAAAGGTAGGAGTTGCAGAACCATTGTGTCACAGGGTCCTCGAGGTAGATGGGCAGACCTGGGCTCAGAGCACCTGTAGCTGTGCAACTGGAATGGGTGTAACCCATCCCCTCTCAGCTCAGCAGCCACAGTGTGACTGGAAGTGGCAAGTGGATTGTCAAGAACCCTCCCGGGCTAGAGAGAGCTTTGAGAGGGTCAGTCTTTAAATGTAGCTTTGATTGCTCTCAAGCATAAATTGGGAAACTTTTGATGGTGATTCCTTGATGTTTTATGTTATTTTTTAATGCAATTAACTCAGAAGTGGCAATTACTTTGATTTAGAATCTGAGATGTCCCATGGGAATAGTGGCTAATGAGAAGGGGCTGGAGGGAGAGAATCCACTGGCTGAGCTGGAGCCCCACACCACGGACTTGACCCAGGGTCAGGGTCACCTCTGAGACAAAGGCTTTCTTGCCATGTACCTTGGAGTGGGCTTTAGCCTGAAGTCACGCCTGTGGCAAACAGATAACAGGTACCAAATCACTCCACTCCCCACTAGGGACTGTATATCCGCTCTGTGCTGTGGGAGAATACAAGATTTTGTGGTCTCAATATGAGGGTGTGGATGAGTGTCCATACTACCAGAACAAGAAATCCTACCACTTCGGTTTCTGAAATCCGCAGAAATGTATTCCTCACCAGGTCTAGTGGTGCAGGCCTATAATCCTAGCACTCTGAGAAGTTGAGGCAGAATGATCAAAAGTTTGAGCCCGGATAGTTTAGCAACTTACTGAAGTCCTACCTCAAAAAAATTTTTAAACAAAGGGCTGAGTATAGCTTAGTGAGAAGGTTCTAAGCTCCATCTCTAGTACAAAAACAACCAAACAATGCAAAAATATTCTCCTTAGTTCTGGAGGATGGCTAGGGGATCAGTTTCTGGCACCTTCCACTTTTCCACCTTCTGGTGACTTCTGTCATTCCTCAGCCTCTGTGTCCCCATCACTCCAGTCTTCTGCCTCTGTCTTTGTATGTCTTATCCTGTTGCTGTGTCAGAAATCCCTCCATTTCTCTTATAAAGAAGTTTCTAATAGCATTTAGGGTCCAGCTGTACCATTGAGGTTAAATTTCTCCTCAAGAACCTTAATCCCGTCTTTTGTAATATAAAGTAACATCCCAGATTCCAGTGATTATGATGGATGAGGACATACCTTCTGGAGGCCGTCACTTGGCCCAACTGCTGCTCAATGCCAAAACATCCCATCGCCACAGCCAGAAGCATACTTGCCAGGAGAGAATGAGATGTGTGTGTTGAATACTGCAGGAATTTGGAGAAGAACGGGACAGTTTCTTTTAGTTACTTACACATTGCAGGGACAGAATACTGGATATCCACAATTTATGGGAGAAAAGACTTATTTTAGCTCACAGTTTCAGAAGGTCTCCCATGGTCCACTCATAGGTGGCTGATCACAGTGGAAGCACCTGGTGGTAGACTGAGGAAAGCTCTTCACTGCATGGCAGATAGAAACCCAAATGAGGGAGAATCTGGATGAGGTGGGAGAATAAGAGGCCGGAACTTTCCCAGGAAAGGCTGTAACAATGTCTCTTCTTCCTTTTTATTAAGTTCTGGCTGTCAGTTGGGCCTATGCCTGGGATGGTGGTTCTTCTCTCATTTCTTGGCCCACAAGTCAGTCACACACATCTGAAAGCTCTGTCCTGGGCATATCCTACTCAACAAGTTGACACAGTCACTCCAGGTGGAACCCCAAGCATCTGTCCCTTCCAGCCAGGCCTCACCTCCCAATAGCACATGGTTCCACAGGTATCCTGCTGCATCCAAATATGTGAGGCCTTTGGGGACTTTCCAGATCCAAACCCTAATACATTATAGTTGAGATGATCTGAGAGGGCTTCAAGGAGAAGGTGGGGTTTGAGCAGAAGACACAAGTGGAAATGAGGAGGAAAGGAAACAGGGAGCACAATTTTGAAATTAAAATGGGATTGCTCTGGGTTTTTTTTTTAAATTTGACTCAAATGTATTGAACAGAAATGGACTTTTTTTAGAGATTGGGCAAAGATAAGTGAATTGAAAGGCTGGAGCCAGATTCAAAGAGTGGCCTGGAATACCAGGCTGCCATTTACAGCTTGATATCATTTAGTAGGTTTTTGAAAAATTACTTTTTGTAAATGAGGTAATTAACTGAAATAATAATGAAACCATGTACTTGCTGGGTGCTGTTCTCAGTACATTATGTAGTCCATCAGTAAATCACACGACAGCCACATGTTGTGGTACAGTCCTTGTTTCCATTTTGCAGCTGAGGAAATTGATAGAACGGTTAACCAGCTTGCTGCAGATTGTGGAAGAAGGATGAACTATGAGAACAAATAAAGAGATCAGGGAGGATCCAGGTGATTGGAGTTAGAATGAGTATCGAGCTGAGGGTGTTGGTACAGGCCTGGAGCTCTAGCACTCAAATCCTAGCTGAAACAGGAAGATCCTGAGTGTGATGCCCACTCAAAGGTATAGAACAAGACTTTGTCCTACCCAAAAGTGGGCAGGGCCTGATCCAGAGCCCCCAAGTCTGTGCACACTTCTCTCTGGAACAGTCCAGAGCCCTGAGAACCCCATGTGATTCTGAGTGGTGGTGTCAGAAGAGCAAAGACAATGTATGGGCCCTTCCACTTTTCTCCTCCAGCCTGCAGTGGCAACACAGCTTCCCAAGTTCACTAGCACTTAGCACTGTGGGCAGCCCCTCCAAGCAGACTGTGTTGAGGCTCATACTTGTAAGATTCTCCCTGCTGTATATAAGAAAGAACGCAAGCTTAAAAGGACCGTGGGAAAAGGACTTGAGATAGAAACAGGAGAGATGAAGATAACATACTAGATGATCAAAGCTAATTACAGACTAAAAGTCAATTTTAAATGCATTGACCTCATAGGGCTGGTGCAACCAGTAACCGGAAGAAGCCGTTTCTAACTGACTCCGGACATGCCAGGCTTGCTTTGTTCTCATCAGTGCCCAAGCCCCTGCTCGTGTGTAGAGCACGACTGGGCCATGGGCCACCTTTGTGGCCTTGCTCCCAGCCTGATCCCTGCAAAACTCCACAGATGTTTACAGCACGTGTAATTGGCAAATTATAATCAGCAAGATTCTGTAAACATCCTTCCAAAGTGCATAAGAGCGGACAGCTTTCTGCTTACCCAGCAACTTGCTCTAAATGAGTTTGAGAACTTTCAGAAGGAAGTAGTTCATTAATCACCGTCATGTCAAGGTGGGATATTGTCTTAGTTTGCAAGATCAGAACATCAAAGTGCTGATGCCTGAAACATTTTAATACCAGCTTTCCAGAGGCTGAACGATGGAGAGCCTGAGTCTCTCAGGTGGGCGAGGTCATGCTGTGGTGACAAGCAGCCCCTGAGTCTCAGGGGCTTCAACAGTGATGCTTATTCTCACACACACTGCATGTCTGTCGAGTGTTCAGGGGCAGCTGTCACTCCAGTGGTGGGAGCCGCCACCACCTGGACCATTGCCAGTAACCTTGACAGTGGGAAAGCGTGCAGGTAGACTTTGTGGAGATGGGAAGGGAACCTGGGAAGAGGGGACGACGGGAGGGCAGGGAAGAGAAGAAGCAAACATGATTAAGGTGCAGCGTGGACATGCACCAGTGCTCCAAGGTGAATGCAATTATTATGTATTGCAAACACGTACTAATAAAAATAACAATTATCTGGGGAAAAAGAAAAACATGTAGCTTTTATGGGGAGTAAAAATACAGGAATTGTAACCACTGGATCTTCTGAAATGTTTCCTCTTCCCAGCCTTTATTTCTAAATTGTGCATGAAACTTGAGCTTTTCTTCTTTGAGAGTGACATATATGACCCATAGTAATTATTGTACACACGAAAGAGACTGACCTTCCAAGTTTTCTAACAAAAGATATCTATCCAAATAGGTACAGTCCTTGAAAAAGCATTCATGTAAGAGTCTTTCAGTTTACCTTCTGTTTGTAAATCACCAGGAAAACTTGTTTTCTTATTGTTGAAGTTCCACTATGAAAATGGGTGATGGTAACAGGTGAAATCAGAAGGATTCTTCACTGTAGGAAGGTCAAAGGCGTCTGATGTGGCATCCATTACTGTGGTGAATTCTGGAATATGCTGGGTCATTCCTTCCACTTTATAGGATCCATAACCTGATTTTTACACCCTCAGGAGAAGACTAACATTAATCAAAGCACTGGTGTATTAAGCCTTACTGTCACTGTAGCAGTTTTGACTGAGCAATATAGCCCTTACCTGTATAGGACCCTCCAGGTATGATCTTTGACCTCTCACCCAGGAAGTAAATAATGAAATCAACTGAGGCAGGATGCCGAAGGCTACCCACCTGAGCTTTGAGGCCAGCCAGAGCTTATGGATTGCCTTTTTTCTTTCTTTAAGTTAATCTAAAACATACATAACACAAAATTTGCCACTTTAATCATTTTTATGTATGTAATTCAGGGCCATTAAGCACATTCACAGTATTATATAATTATCACCACTGTTTTCACAACTATTTTCATCATCTCAAAAGAAATTATGTAACCACTGAACAATAACTCCTCGTCTTCTCCTCCCCCCAGCTTCTGGTAACTTCTATTCTGCCATCTCTATGAAATTGCCTATCCTAGCTACTTCAGTAAGTGGAATGATACGATATTTGTTTATTTGGTGTCTGGATTCTTTCACTTACCATAATGTCTTCAGGTTTCGTCCATGTTGTGCCACGCGCCAGAGTTTCTATCCTTTTCAAGGCTATGTAACATTCCATTATATGTATCCAGACCTTGCTTTGATTTCTGGCTTTGCATTGAGCCTAAGAACAGACAACCTGACTCATGCCTCTGAGTCAAGTCTCAGAATCTTGATTGTCAAAGGAATGATCATCTCTGTCTAAGATGCAGATAGAATCAGACACGGGTTCTGAGCACCCATTCTGGGGTGTGAGAATGCCTCAGTGGCTTTCTTGGAAGGCATGGTACTAGAAGAAAGAGAGTTCAGTGTGATGTGGTCAGCTGAGGTGACCTTAAGCCTCCACACCCACCATTCTAAGGCCTTGACTGGGCAAGGGGCCCAAACGCCTCTCATATTTTTTTCCTGGTTCACCCCCAACTACCCACACAGCCCCTGTAGCCCAGGCCTGCACACTGTCTTCTGGTCACATCCCCCTGTTCTCAGAGGATGAATCTCCTGAATCATGTGACAATTTTACTGGCTTTGGGAGTAATTCTTTCTCCACTGGATGGATGGATGTGCCTCCGATCAATTCTATTGACACACTGGCTTTCAAGTTTAACTCTCAAAGAGAAAGTAATCATATTCACGCATTACCTCAGAGTCAGATCTCAGTGTATAATGCCAGGCTCTCACACAGCTCCATCACCTGCTTCTCATCCATTTCAGTTTACTAGACTTGACTTCAGGTGGCTTTTGACACTGCCAAAAAGCAAATTCATTCTGAGCACATGACAGTTTATCACTGACTAGGATGCTAAGGCAGACATGAGCTTCAGAGGTTACATAGAATGTTTTAAGTAACAGCACACGTCACAGAAACATTACCTTGAAAGGAATGGTGGTCATTTGGACACATAACTTATATTACATTGTGATTTTAAAAATAGTCCCACTGCCTCATAGTCACAACGGGTGCTATAAATGCTTTGGAACTGGGCAGCCAAACACCTCCTGGGGCCGGAAGTGACATTGGCCACAGAGCCTACAGAGCCTGCGGTAGCCCAGAGCAAAAGCGTTTGCTTGAAGCTTCGTGAGTCCCCATCTCGCGTTCTGCTATGCAATTCATCAGTGACTTTCTCAGATGTGCTGTGTACGTCCCTCTGCATTCCCTCAGGGTCGAATTTCTCTGTTAATTGAAGGGGGCTCTGCTGTAAAATTTTGAATTCCCTGTGGTTCAGAGATCGCATTTTCACTTTTTCAAAACGTAGTGGGATTAGAAGTAGAAAATATTACATAGTGTGGATTTATTGAGTTGATTCTCCTGGTGACTTCTGTCTTCTGGGGAGGAGGTGCTGCCGTAGCTCCACCCGCCTTCGCCCCCTAGCCAGTTTAAGCGTGAGGTGAAGGTTTTCCACTAGTGAAGTGAAAATCATCAGAGGAGAAACGAAGCAGCAAAGGGAGAGACATGTGCTTCCTCTCTGCATGCTTGTGCCCCTCCCCCCGTGATGAACAGTCTCATAGAGCCATGGGGGGAATTAAAGGTAGTTCTCTTTTTTGTGGTACTAGATATCTAATTTATCCAGGGCTTTATGCGTGTTAGGCGAGTACTCTGCACAGTACCTCACCAGCACACAAGATCCTGGTATCTGTAAAGTGCTTGGATGCTAGTCACATAGCAGGTTTGAACCATCCTGGTATTTCACGTTTTGGTTCAGGACTTAGGAACTTCATAATAGTAAAAAAGCTGTATGAATTCCATAGAAAATATACTTTAAATTTTGAGTTTGAGCCTGTAATGTTGGCATTCTGGGAAGCTGAGGCAGGAAGATCACAAGTTCAAGCCTAGCCTGGATAACTTAGATATTCAGTGAGACTGTGTTTCAAAATAAAAAATAAACAATGGGCTAGGAATGTAGCTCAGTATAGGCCATGGGTTCAATCCCTAGTACCAAAAAAGAAAAAAAAAAAAAAAAAAGATCTTTTCCCTGGGCATGGATATGCTACAGTCCTTTCTCAGGATGCTGGGCAGTAATAGTGAACTGCAGCTCCCAATCACCCTGAGATCACCAGCAAAAACAAGTGCCAATCACTTGTGCTGAGTCCAGTATACAGGATACTAAGCTTAGTGTACTTGGTTCCACATACTGAGTTCAGTGCACCGCGTACTGAGGCCTACTGAGTTCTGATATTCAGGAGATTAGTTGTAGTAAATGCAGTTGTGCCTTGATGTTTCCAATTTACAGCGTATTTAGTGGAAAGTAACTTCATTGGAAGTACAAGAACATCTGTATACGTTAATTATAATGACTTTAAAAAAATAAGGCATCCTCCTGTCAATTCACCATCAGGTGTGGGGGAGGAAAGTGAGCAGGTCTGACAGCCCTGCCAGGAAGCACACACCATTTGTCAATAAACAAAACTGGTAGGAAACAAGACCGCCTGCATCTGCCGTGACCCTTCCCTTGGCTGTCTGCTTAGCGGCGTCCTCTTTGTCTATCACTTTAGGTTTGATGAAAATCATTTGCATTTATGTGCAGTGTTTGAGCTTTGAGACATTCCATTGCAAGCCTGATAAAAACCCGAGGTTGTGTATGCTAGGGACAGTAGTCTCTGATCTCTTAACCTTGTCCCTTTGTGTCCTCCTTCCAGCCCAAGCTTTTGGCCAAGGAGCTTCTGGACCTTGTGGCCTCTCACTTCAACCTGAAGGAGAAGGAGTACTTCGGAATAGCATTCACAGATGAGACGTAAGTGCTGCCGGGAGCCCGCAGGCCCCAGAGAAGGAGGGCACAACCTGAAATCGTGCTGCCTCAGCTGCGAGCAGCTAAGTCAGCTGCGGGCCACTTGGGTCCCGTGGTCTGGGGTCAGTCCAAGTTCATGGTCCAAATTTCAAAGGCCTTGTGATCGTGCCTGGAACTGCCAGAGGATATAATTAGGGTGATGCTAATATGAAATTATTAGGCAAACTCATTCTTATAATCAGGCAGATTTGTGTTGAGGCCGAAATGTTTGTTTATATTTTTCAAAAGTATATCTGTGTGGGTTTGGTTTTCATTAAAGTTAAATGAAAACTTCTGGAAATTAAACATTTCTCTCGGGTATTGTGCTAACAATAACAGGAAGTGAATTTGATGATAAATTCAAAATGAAAAATATCTGTGCAGTTTCACTGTCTGGGCTAAAATAAAGAAAATATACAAATCAAAAATTCAGATAACTCATCTGATGGAAACAATATTTGTTTTCAGTGACCTTTCAGTTTGGCAGTGTAAAGTGGTATTTTGCAATACACAGAAGGAATATCTTTACTAAAATTTCAATTTTCCTCTTAATGTACTTTTATCAAAAGAGTACAATGAATACCACATTACAGAAGATGTAAAAATAATTCTGAGCAAATGTTTTATAAGTCTGTTTCCTCTGTGTTAATATGTATATGTGTTAATACATATACACTTATTAAGAAATATACACTCCTCCAAATCCTTTGAATTGTAGAGACACTTTCCTGAAATGATGGTAGTTGAGTTATGTTAGTGGCTGGATCAGACAGCTCCAGGAATCAGGTGGTACCTTGGAAAGCAAGACCAGTCCCGGAGCAAGAGCAGGTGGCATCCGTATTGGTCAGTAGGAGAGCTGGGACTGGATGTATTTGTACATACATTCGCTTAGCTTTGGGGAGCTGCCAGTGGACAAGATGGCTCTATGATTTATTGTCTAAGAGGAAACACAGTGAAAAATAGGGAGTGTCACCTGGGACTACAGTGAGCAACTGGAACATATGGTCACCTTATAAATCAGTGATATCTTGGGCGGTGTGGTGTATTCAGGAGTAGACATCAGTAGCTAAGCCGCATCTTCCTCATGAAAGCATCAAGGCCATCAAACCCCTGGTCTTAGAGCCGGTAGGGCCCAGAGGGAGAAGCAGGCAGAAAAGTTGTTCTAGTCTAGAGGAATTGCTACCCTTTGGGTAGAGTCAGTAATCCTGGATGAGAAGGTAATGCTTATGCACAAAAGGAACCAGCCTAGTATTTAAAACAAAATGCTTTTAAGCAACTGAACATCTAGAACAATTACTTTCACAACTGCAAATATTTTCGGTCCTTTATCTTGAGAATCACTGTACGCCCTTAGGTTGCTCATCATACTGATTTCACTGATTAGAAGGAAACCGTAAATTTCAATTAATCATGCCTCCATTGTTCTCATTTCCCAAGCAAGTTTAATCTTGACAAAAAGATCCCATGAACTCTAGATGAATCCCAGTTAGACTTCCCTTTGAGTTAAGGAGAATCAAAGAACAAGCATGTTATCCTGGGCCAAAGAGAAAGAAGTCTCTGTCCATTAAATGCTTCAGACCATTGCCCTAACAGCACTGGCCAGAAGGAAGCAATTGGAAAGTAGAAACTCACTCTTTTGCTGGGAGAAATGGGCAGAAAAGCCATACATCACAGGAGATGCAATCCAGTTGAGCATGTAGCTAAGTCTGCACTCTCTGAGGCTGAGCCTTCATGCTTCTCTGTGTTGGCCAGGAAGCACATAACTGCATGTATGTGCACGTGTGTGTGTGGGGGGGGGCAGGTTTGAGAACAGCATTGCCGTCCCTCTAGTAGTTGTGTTGGCAGAGGACAGGAACCATCCTCTGGCATGGTCCAGAGAACGTGCAGCACCCACCCCCTCATCACTTCGCTAGAACTTGGGTAGAAAGGCTTCTCCCGTGATGGTAGGAGTGACAGCTGCCCAACAGGGACCGATGGACAGGAGCTGGAACTGACATACACTCTAGAATAAAAGCAGGCATGTGTACCCAGTGCACAGGGGAGAAGGGGTCAGTGTTGGAGGCACAGAGGAAATCAGGAGCCAGCACCAATAAGGTTAACATGGGAGACAGAACCATTGAGGGACAAGGACAGCTGTGACTCAGAGACAGACCCCCAGGGCCTGACAACCCCAGAACCAACAACACACAGTGCTGAGCCTCTAGGATAAGCTGAGCTTTTCTCCTTCTGATAGGAAAGAGAAGAACAAAAGCTGCTCCCATAAAACTGTGCTGGTGGGTGTGACTTGGTGTGAGTTATTGATGCTTGTGTCAGGAAGTGCTAGCCTTGGAGTAGTCCCCAGTTTTCTCTCTGTAACCATGTGGCACTAATAGGAGACTTTTACCGATTGTTTGTTGTCTGGTTGTTATCTTGAGGCTCGGTCTCACTGTGTGGTCCAGGCTGGCCTTGAACTCACAATATCACCCAAGTTGGCCTCAAGCCTCCTGCTTTGGCTCCCTCAATTCCACCAGGCACCCACTACAGATATCTATCTGTGTGTCTGTTTGTCTGTCTGTGCTGGAGATCCAACCATGTTCAGTGCATGCTCGTCAAGTGCCACACACCATTGAGCTACATCCCCATGCCAATATAAAACCTTTTACTAACTGTGCTTTCAAATTGTACATGTGTGCCCTGAGGAATGTGCATGTGTACATATGTAACATGTACACACTACATGCTGTTTTATAGTAAAACACTACAGAAGCTTTATCCTTTGTGGCATATGTACACCACATGTATTTGCCTATTTTCTAATGCAAGGCAAGCAAGATTAATATTTGGAAAGTGCTTATAAACTGTAGAATACTGTATAAATGCAAGCTGTTACTTCCAGCAGCATCAGAGTTCCACAGAGTAGAGTTCCTATGGAATACATGACTTCAGGTTATATATTATTCTTGATTTTATGGAACTTAGGTGGGGCTAAAGGTGTACAGAATACAATGCAGACAGGAAATTGGAAGTTTCTCTAAGCTTCTTTTACCTCACAAGTTATATTTATTAGTAAAGTGTCAGTAAGTTCACGGTGACTTTTATGCCCAAGAAGATTTACTACTCTTGGTCCTTAACAGTTTTGCAACATTAATACTAGATCTGTGTTCTCTTCTATTTAATTTATTTTTTATTTTTTCAGTACTAGAGATCAAACTCAGGGCCTGGTAAATGCTATGAAAGTGGTCTATTGATGAGCTACATTATATCTAGTCCTAACGTTTTATTTTATAGTAATTCACATATGGAAGAATTGGAAGATAGTATGAAGTTTCTGTACACCTGCCACCTAGCCATTCCAAATATCAGCATTGTACAAACTATGGTACATTTCTCAAAACTAAGAAATTAACATTCCTACTAAATTAACTTAACCATAGACTTTACTCAAATTCCTTAAGCTTTTCCATGAATGTCTTTTTTCTACTCTAGGATTTGACTGCCCTTAGTGTCCTTTTCAGTTTTATTATGTT
Organism: Ctenodactylus gundi; assembly: GCA_004027205.1. Lineage (NCBI taxonomy): Eukaryota > Metazoa > Chordata > Mammalia > Rodentia > Ctenodactylidae > Ctenodactylus > Ctenodactylus gundi. The sequence goes on from PVKB01000103.1 coordinate 1,069,701, forward strand.
CAACTAAAAAGTGACACAGCTGGTCATTTAGACATGGACTGGGGTTGACCATATAAACAAGGCCATATGGGCCATTTGTGTGTGGCTAAGAGCATTCAAGGTAAGAGCCTGGTATAAAGTTTATCTTAAAATATGTATTTATAGATCCTGTGAGTCATGGTTCATGACCTTGGTTACACATAGTTAGCACCTAGGACACTTCATAAAATACCAATTATAGGAACCTGGTCCCAGAACTTCTCATTTAGTTGGTATGGGCTGAACATCAAGATTTTTCAAAGCTCCCAGTTGACTCTAATGTGCAGCCAAGTTGAAAAATCTTGTTCTAGAGAAAAGGAATGTTGGAGTCAACTTCCTCTGCTCCTTTCACCCAGAGCCAAGAAAAGACCTGAGTCCACTTGCACTTGGACTGTTGGAGGACAACACTGACATATCCCGTGGGCCTGCAGAATTGTACATACGTCATCTCCTGTCTAGGTTCCATTTCCAACAGCTTGAGAACCAACTCCAAAGTTTAGATCTCTATCCCAGTGTCTACAAATAGCATACCTGCTGTTTTCATTGACCAAACGTTGGTATTTGTCAGGGGCTGAGTATGCAGCTTAGCAACTATAGTGCTTTCCTAGTAAGCACAAGACCCTAGGTTCAATTCCCCAGTAACACATGCCCAAGCCAGGCATGATTGCACACACCTGTATTCCTAGCACTATGGAGGCTGAGGCAGGAAGTTTGCTGTGTGATCGAGACCAGCCTGAGCTAAATGGTGAGTTCAGTGCCAGTCTGGACTGCAGAATGAGCCCCTGTATTTAAAAAAAAAAAACCTTGAGATTTATCATTTGGACAAATTCAATTTTACATTTTATGTTCGAAATATTACCATTTACTGTTTTAACTCTCAAGTTCTAATTGTTTTTTTAAAAACTTGTTGGCTGGGGGTGGGGAATCACATAGAATCCCCTATCAAAAGCTGTAGCTAAACTTTAAGACTAGTCCTCAGAAATGGAAGTGATGATATATATATATAGTATATATAAATGTGAATTTGAATTTTCTGTCATACATTTATGAATTGCTCACCAAATGCTGTGAGTCTGTGTGTCTAAAAATAAAAATAAGTATTTTAAAAACTGAGGGAAAAATAGGAAATGAAACTCAGCCATTAGTGTGCGTTTTAGAAAGCTGAGACCACTTAGAGCACATCTGGCCAGACTGATTAAGAAAATGAGCAGTTCGTTGCATCTCATGCCTCTTGAAGGTTGTTACGAAGTTACATCCCTTCTCCTTCACAGAAGTTTACATACAAAGTGTTTGCTGCAGTCTTTGAGGAGTCACACACTCTGAAGCGAGGATCCCAGTTTAGGAACCTAGGAGATAATCAGTTAAGGTTTTCATCTTATATCTCAGTTCATTGAATAATGGTATTGGTATTGGTATTGTTCACGGAGTTGGATTTACCTAAACCGTTAAGGTATCAAGCAAACTGACTCCCTGAAAACGCACCTCTACACCTCGTGCTCTGTCTGCACCACCTTGCATCTGCCTGAACTGAGCCATGACTGGCATCAGCCCAGGCATCTGGCAAGAGTCCGGTTGCTGAGCATTCCCATCCTCCAACTTGTCTACTGTTTAAAAATAAATACAGTATAAAAAGAAATTTTCCAATCATGGAAGAAAGAACGAGCACCAATAGCTCTGGGAATGGAATCTATTTAGAAATAGGTTTGAGGTTTCCATTCATTGACTCCGGTTCCTGGGAAGGCAGCAGCTACAGCCTCCAAGCCTGGGCCGTCACAGGTGAGCCAGTGTACTTGGCATTGAGTGCTCATGACTGTCCCTGGGAAGAGTGCAGCAGCACCAGACAGGGTGGCAAACAGTAGCACCTTGTGTTCAGTGGCCAGAGATATATGTGCTCATAGCTCTTTCTCTGCATGGCTTAAATAAATAAAAAGAATTCTGGTGCAACCTGAAGAGGGCTCACGGACCCAGCTCTGTCTTTATTTTTTTGTTTGTTTGTTTGTTTCCTAATGCAAATGATATTCAGGAACCTGGGGCTGGCCAGCTAGGTAGGTGAGTCTTTCTTTTGGGTCATTTATCTAGGGCAGAAGCAGTATCTATACCCAGTGGCAGTCATAGAAGCAACAAGATTTATGGGGAATGTTATAAAGCAGGTGCATTCATTTTCTTAACAAATAATTTTAGCCACTGGAGATACAGAAAACATTGGCCTTTGACTCTTTGTTGAACTTGTGTTTATGGTTTAGGAAACAGTTAATAAGACACAGCGTAGGAGGTGCTAGGAAGAAAATTGGGAACAGCCTTAATACAACATGGTGAAGCAAGTGATCCCTCCATAAATAAAAAATTAAAACCAGAACTTTCAAGTGGGCGAAGTAGCTCTTAATTTAGTAATCTGGTCTTCCCAGTGCACCCTCTACCTTGATATTCCTGGTATGTGAGGGCTTCTAGCTAAATCAGTATCCCTCAGCAGTCCTCTGAAAGCATATAGACTTCAGAAGCAAGAACACCGTGTACCTAAAGATCCTCCCGTTGAAGTTTGCCTCATACCACCTCCATCCAGTGACATCTCTGAGAACCTCACGCCCTTGTTTTGGTCTTCTGTAGGAACTCATTCCACTGAACTAAGGTGTCTACAATAAAAGCATCTAAAAGGTGCAGAGTATCATCCCCCTAACACAGGTTGTGAGAAGGAAGGCTTTTAAAAAAACATATCATGCACTTTCACCCTCCAGTAACTCTATGAACAAAGCTCTCCCCAAGGCCATCACTATTGGAGATGCCAACTGTGAACCAGAAATCTATTTGTATTATATGTAGTAGCTAACAGCAATCTGTTAAATAAACGTATCCAATTTCTCTTGCCTGGGAGCAGTTGCATATTTATTACTGGTCCGATAGTTTGACCTACTGCTACCATAAACTAAATGAGCTTTATCTCACTTGGTTTTAAAGATGGTTCTCAGTGAGATAATAAGAAAAATATTTTGTTCACTTGGGCACCTCTTATGTATTTATTTACTTTTATTTTTACTTTTGCTGTGTTCTTGACAAAGGCACTGATGTACACTCTCAGAAATCAATGAGAATCATGAAAATCGAGCTACCAGGCATTGCTTAGTTAAGTGGTTCACAGGAAATGAATTCTTCTTTATCTCCTTGGGGGGAAAAAAATGATTGTAGAGCCAGGTGTGGTGGCATATCCCTGCAGTTCCAGGATTCTGGGAGACTGAGGCAAGAAGATCTCAACTTTGTGCCCAGCCTGGGCAATTTAGCAAGACCCTGTTTCAAGATTTTTAAAAAGCTCTGGGGATGTAGCTCAGTGTGAAGGCCCTGGGTTTGATATCACACATTTCAGACCCAGTAAAGTGAACAGAAAATAATAATAATTTGGATAATATTTGAAATTGTACTGCAATCAAAACTGGTGACTCTGCAATTACAGTTTTGACTTTATTCTCTAATTCATCGTTTGGCTTTTACCCGGGTTGTGGCCACTTGGTAAGTCACTTGTCCCTTCAGTTTTTCCCTATGTCAGCAGCCTTCAGTGAAGAGACATTTACAGCGTTATGGTGTGGAGCAGGCTGACTTCCTTCCCCTGAGGGTCCAAGGACCGCGGGTGCAAGGACATCGCCTCTGCATCAGATATCAGAGCCACACAAGAGTGCGTGTCATGCCATTCCTCGCAGAAAGGAGGGTGAAGCCAAGACTGAAACAAAGAGTCTTTATTCCTTATCAGCTTGCTATTTAGCTTACTGATTCCCAATTCCTTTCTTGCTCTCTCTCTCTCTCTCTCTCTCTCTCTCTCTCTCTCTCTCTCTCTCCTGGCCATTTTCTTATGCACATTCTTGTCATTTAATTTCCTGATAAATACTAAGTCAATGCATAGCCAGAAAGAAAGAACTGTCAGTTAAATAAATGCATTGCTAGAGAGTCATCCTTTGAAAATTTTATTTTTTTCCATTTTATTAATACATATAGATGCAATACATAATGTTTACATCGATCTTGAGTATATCGTGGCAAAATTACAAATCCTTCCCCTTTCCCTTTTTGACCCTCCCATCCTTTCCCCCACCCCTCCAGTTCCTATCATTCCTCTCAATTAGTTCTATGAAGTACTTGTGGTCTGGGTTTCTCATATTAGAGAAACTGTTTGATATTTAGCCTTCTTCTGACTCACTTCGCTGAGCTTGAAGGTTTCAATTGCATCCATTTACCTACAAAAGCCTCCAATCTATCTGTCTTTATAGATGAGTAGTATTCCATTGTGTATAAATACCACAATGTGTGTATACATTGATCTATTGATGGGTATTTTGGTGTCATCCACATTTTAGCTTCTTTTAGTTGTGCTGCTAAGAACATACAGGTATCTCTGTTATATGTTATTTTTAACTCTTTCGGGAAAATTCTCAGAAGAAGTATCGCTGGATCGAAGGGGATATTTATTTCCAGTCTTTTGAGAGACTTCCACACTGCTTTCCATAGCGATTGTACCAGTTTACCTCCCCACCAGGGACGTTTCCTTTTTCCTCACAGCCTTGCCAGCACGGATTGCTGTTTGTGTTCTTGAAATACATCATTCTCTCTGGAGTTAAGTGGTATCTTAGGGATGTTTTGATTTGTGTTTCTCTAATGGCTAAGGATATTGAACATCTTTTCACGTATTTATAGGCCATTTTAACTTCTTCATCTGAGAACTGCCTATTCACTTCCTGTGCCCATTTTTCAATTGGATCTTTGATTTCGAGGGGCTTACTTTTTTTTCAGTTTCCCATATATTCTGGCTATGAGCCTCCTATCTGAGGTATTGGTGGTGAACATTTTTTTCCCATTCAGTTGGTTCTCTTTTTACACTGTTGATAATTTTCTTTGTCGTGCAGAAACTTTTTAAATATTCCTATTCGTTAATTCTGGGGGCTATTTCTTTTGCTTTTGGTGTCTTGTTAAGAAAGTCCTTGCCTATATATATCTTTAGGTGATTGCCTAATTTGTCTACCAGGAGGTTCAGTGTTTCAGTTTTCGTGTCTAAGTCTTTGATCCACTTTGATTTAGTTTTGGTGCATGGTGACAGGTGTTTAGATTCATTTTTCTGCATGTGGATATTGAATTTTCCCAGCACCATCTGTTGAAGAGGCTGTCCCTTTTCCAGTGTATGCTTTTGGCTCCTTTATCAAAGATCAGGTAGCTGAGGGTATTTGAATTTGTTTCTGTGTCCTCAATTCTATTCCACTTGTCTACCTGTCTGTTTTTGTGCCAGTACCATATAGATTTTATACCTGTTACACTGTAGTACAACTTGATGTCTAGAATCATAATGCCTCTTGCCTTAGTCTTGTTACCCAGGATTGCTTGGGCTATTCTAGGTCTCCTTTGGTTCCATATGATTTATGGATTTTTTTTTTTTTAGTTCTGTGAAAAAAAATTGTTGGTATTTGGATAGGAATTGCATTGAATCTGTATACCAGTTTTGGCAGTATAGTCCCTTTAATTAATTCTGCCTATCCAAGAATGGGGGATGTCTTTCCATTTTCTGATGACATCTACAACTTCTTTCTTCAGTGTAATATCGTTTCCTTTATGTAGGTCCTTCAGTCCCCTGGTTAGGCTTAATCCTAGATATTTAATTTTTTGCTGGATTATTGAGAATGGAATTGTTCTTCTGTGCTCTATCTCAGTAAGCTCATTATTGGTATAGAGGAAGGTTGATTTTTTTAGTATTGATTTTGTAGCCTGCAATTTGGCTAAATTTGTTTATTATTTTCAAGAGTTTCAAAGTGGAGTTTTGGGCATCTTCTAGGCAGATAATCATATCATCTGCAAACAAGGATAGTTTGACTTCTTCCTTTCCGATACATACTCCCTTTATTTCACTTTCTTGTCTTATTACTATAGCAAGTGTTTCAATGACTATGTTGAGTAAGAGTGGTGAGAGTGGACAGCCTTGTTGCATTCTTGATTTAGGAGAGAATGCTTGCTTTCAATTTTTCTCCACTTACTATGATATTTGCAATATGTTTGGCACATATGGCTTCTATCAGTTTCAGATAAGGCCCTTATATACCTGTTTTTCTGAGAGTTTTTATCATGAAAGGGTGTTGGAGTTCATCAAAGGCCTTTTCTGCATCAATTGAGATGGTCTTGTGGTTTTTGTTTTTGTTTTTGTTAATGTGATGTATTACATTGATTGATTTACATATGTTGAACCAGTTTTGTATTCCAGGAGTGAACCCCACTTGATCATGTTATATGACCTTTCTGATTATTTGTTGGATTCTGTTTACCAGAATCTTATTGAGAATTTTTACATCTGTATTCTTTATGGAGATTGGTCTGTAATTTTCCTTCCTTTTGGGACTAGGGTGGTGCTAACCTCCAGAAATGAGTTTGGTAGTGTCCCTTCTCTTTCAAATTCATGGAACAGTTTGAAAAGCATTGGACTTAGTTTTTCCCTGAAGTACGAAAAAAACTGTGCTTTGAATCCATCTGGTCCTGGACTTTTCTTTGTAGGTAGAGACTTCATTACTACTTCAATTTTCTTTGTGTGTAATGGGGCTATTCAAGGTTTTTATGTCTTCATTCAGTTTTGGCATTTTATATGTGTCTAGGAAATCTTCCATTTCTTCCCAATTTTCCAACTTGTTGGAATATAGGTGTTTGAAATAATTTCTTATAATGTTCTGAACTTCTGCAGTCTTTTGTAATTTCATCCTCCTTTTCATTTATAATTGCGTTACTTTTTGGCTTAGATTGCTCTTACTTCTCTAGGCCTTGAGGTGCATCTTTACTGTATTTATTTGTGATTGCTCTGTTCTTTTAATGTGTGCATTTATGGCTATGAATTTCCCTCTAAGTACTACTTTCATTGTGTCCCAGAGATTCTGATATGATGTACTTCCCTCATCATTTAACTCTGAAGTCTTAGATTTCTTCCCAGATTTCTTCTTTGATCCATTGTCTCGTCAGTAGTAAGTTATTTAGTGTCCATTTATTTATGTATTTTCTGCTGTTTCTCTTGCTATTAATTTCCAATTTTATTCCACTGTGATCTGAAAACATATAAGGAATTATTTCAATTCCTTGGTACTTATTTAAGCATGACTTACGGCCTATAGTATAATCTATTTTAGAAAATGTTCCATGTGCTGCTGAGAAGAAAGTGTTGATGTTAGGTGGAAAACTCTATAGACTGTTAAGTCCAAGTTACCTATAATGTCATTTAACTGTTGTATTTCTTTGTGAATTTTCTGTCTAGTTGATCTGTCTATCTGTGACAGTAGAATATTAAAGTCTCCTACTATAATTGTATTGGGACCTACATGTCCTTTCAGAGCTAATAATTTTGGGTTTACATAATTGGGTGCTTCAGAGTTGGGAGCATATATGTTGATGGTCGTGAATTCTTCCTGTTCTGTTGTTCCCTTAGGCAGTATATAGTGACCATCTTTGTCTGTCCTAATCTATTTTGTTTTAAAGTCTGATGAGTCTGAGAATAGTATAGCTACTCCTGCTTGTTTCCCGGGTCCTGTTGCTGTTTTTGTTGAAATATTGAACTCCATCCTTTTGTTTTCAGTCTGTGAGTTTCCTTGTGGGTAAGGTGTGTATCTTGTAAGCAGCAAATTGTAGGTTTTTGGTTTTTGATCCGGTCAGCCCGTCTGTGTCTTTTGGTAGGTGAGTTAGGCCATTCACAGTCAGAGTTAGTATTGAAGTGTATTTGGAATATCCTACCATCTTTATAACTTGGCAGTGTAATGTACTTGATTTAGTCTCTTGCCAGCTCATTTTTCTCTTCCCGTTGTCGCCTTTTCTCTAGGGTCTTTGGTGGTCTTTGTCTCCCTTTCTCTGTCCAAGGCTGCATTTAGTATTTTCTGCAATATTGGTTTAGTGGTTGCACATTTCTTAAGGCTTTCTTTATCATGGAAAGTTTTAATTCTCCCTCTAATTTAAAAGATAATTTCACTAGTTATAGCAGTCTGGGTTGACATTTGTGTTCTCTTAATGCCTGGATGTTGTTGCTCCATGGTCTCCTCATTTTTAGGGTTAGGGTTGAGAAATTTGCCATTATCCTGATGAGTATGCCTTTGTAAGTAACTGCTGCTTTTCTCTTACAGTTATTAAAATTCTCTTTGTGTTGGGTCTCTAGGGTTTTAATTATTATGTGTCATGGGATGTTCTTTTCTGGTCAAAGTTTTTCAGAGTTCTATATGCCTGAAGTAGTTAAATGTTCATTTCTTTCCTTAGATTTGGGAAATTTTCTTTCATAATTTCATTGAAATTTCTTTAAGCCTTTTGTTCTGTCCTCAGTTTGCTCCAGCACTCTCATAATTCTGAGATTTTTTTTTTTTTTTGAGTCATCCGTCAGCTATTGTAACCATTCTCTTTCCGGTTTCCTGGTTTTGCATTCTTCACTGCCTGGATGTTCCAGATTATCCACTTTATCTTCCAGGTCTGATAGTCTGTTTTCAAAATGTTCAAACTGGTTATTTGTGGGCTTTTTTGTGAGTTTTCCACTTCTTGGAGTTCAGTTTTCATTGTTTTTATATCTGGACTGAATTGTTTCTTGATTTCTTGATTTACCTTCATTTTCTGCCTATTTGTTTTTTCTTTAAATTCCTTGAACTGCTTGTCAATGGTTTTTTTGTACTCTTTGTACATCTGCCTTGAGCTCTCTGTACATAATCTTTTATGTCCTGTATGAGCTTCTGGGCCCAGAAATTATCATCTTTACTGATTTTACTATTTGCTAGATCTGCTATTTCAAGATCTCTGTTTATCAGTTTCTGGAATTTTTAAGCCTTTTTGTCTTAGTGACTTAGTACCTTGTTTCCTCATGGTTCAGTTATAGTGAGTAGAAGCTCAGGTATTATTGATGGACTCTCTCTATTCTCTCTCTATTTGTTAGACCATAAGTGTTATTTGGATTTTTTCCAGTTTTAAAATTTGGAATTGTTTTCAATTTGCTTCGCTATTAATTTTTAAGATATTCTCAATGTCCAGACTTTTGCTAAGACCTTAATCTTCTGCACTCTTTAGTGGAGAAGAAACAGAGTACAGAAGAAGCAGAGTACAGAACTATATATGGTCTTTAGCCAGAACTTTTGTTAGCACATCTTAGATATGAAGGTCTTTAGCATTATTAACATCCAAACTTTGAACAAAGGTTTACATTTATCCAATACTAACAATTCACTAGCAGATGCTAGTAGCTGAATTAAAAGTATAACCACTCTACTCACAAGAGTAATAGGTGCAGTATACCCTTACTATTTACCTAATTTAACCTATTATTGACCTATTAAAGTGTACTATTGATAATCATAATATAACCCAGACAATAAACGAGCTTTAGATATACAGTGGAAACAGAAGAATATTCCTGTGATAGTGAGTGTTTTGTCAGTGCTCCTTTCCCTGTCAGAGAGCAACGACAGAAAAGAGCACTCAAAGCCAGATTCAGATGAGTCAGGGAGAACTCTGAGTGAAGGGGAGACAGTGCCTGTGGAAATATTTATGACACTGTGCTTACTTAGATAGTTAATCAAGAATGGGAGAGATTCAAGAATTATCAAATAAAGAGACAAAAAGAGGTAGGGAGGAAGGGGGACATGCACAAAAAGGAAGAAAAAAATAACAAAGAAAGAGTATAAAAACTAGAGAAGAAAAAAAATGAGGAAACTTGGTCAATTTTAGGAAAAGTAGTAACTTAAACCAAAGGAAGATAAAGAAATGCAAGAACAGAACAGCAACAACACCACCACCACCACAGTCCAATGGAACCCAAATCAAATAATAGAATATGAAACAAAACAAATAAATTAATTACCCCCTATATTATTTGGAAGTAAGCTTCCTTAGATGCTGGGTCTTGCAGTCTGGTGAGTTCTACTCAGCTACTGACCCTGGGGGTTTCCTCTTTGTCCTTGCATTATTTTCAGCTGGACCTGGCAGCCTTTAGATGATGAGTGGGCCCAGTAGGATTTCACGCTGTGATCCTACATAGCACCCAATAGACCCTGGCTTGGTGCAGCCTGTGGGTGGGTCTGGCCTGGGATGGATTCCAGGTGGGTCCGTGGAGGCACCTAAGCTGCTAGGCCTTGAATGGGTACTGGGAGAATCCAGTGGCATGGTGGCACAGGAAGCACCTAGGCCTGAGATGGGGGCACATGAGCTGCTGGGACTTTGGGAGGATCCTGGAAAGGTTGGTGGTGAGGCACAGGACACACCTCAGCCTGGGATGACTTCTTCGTGGGTCTGCTGGGGCATGCAAGCTCTAAAAAATTCTAATGCAGTGAATGAAATAATTGGAATGGGAATCTGCCTCTTTTTATCTGTCATTGTGGTTGAAAAGGACAGACAGTGAGCAAACCCAGCAGGGTGATATCCACATGACATGTCAACCTGGGCCTCTCTTTCTTTTCAAGGATAACAGTCTCCAATTTCATATTCTCTACCTTGTGACTTGCAGCCCCTAAGGACTACATTTTGGTCCCAGCAGCCTGATTGGTCAATAATGCTACATCTTTGGATTGGTGAGGATTTCCTCATTCTAGATCACAGGCTGATCTGAGAGTGTGTTGGGAACATTCTGTCTTTCAGGTCTTCCCTCTTCCTGGAGTTTGTGAGTCAGGGAGAAGTCACTGTGCTTTTGTGCCATTCTAGGTGATTCAGACATTTCTCACGTGAGGATCATGAAAAGGTTGTTTCCAGTAGATCCTTCATTAAGAAATCTTAAAACAGGCCTGGTTGTACAGGCTTATAATTCCAACACTTTGTGAGGCTGAGGCAGGATGATTACAAGTTGAAGCGCAGCCTGGGCAACTTAGCAATTTGGAAAGATTTTATCTCAACATCAAAAATAAAAAAGAATGTATTTCAATGCAAAGGTCCTGAGCTTGAGCCCCAGTACTATACAAAAAGATAAATAAAGAAAAAATAAAGAAAAAAAGGAAGAAATCTTATGAGACAAAATACAAATGTATCTAATCATGGATAGGTTTCTCTTGTAAGTACTCATTCATCAATAAACAAACACTTATTCTGTAAACCATATTAGCCAAGCACTGTTCTAGGTTCTGGAAAAGTTTTTTTTTTTTTTTTTTTTTTAAATGTGAAAAGCTTAACACTTACTAGAAATTATTGGTTATAATTTTTACAGAACTGATTATCCAAGATTAGGCTAAATGTTTTGTAAGTGACACAAGCAAAAAGCTCTAGAGAAGTTTGAAAGAAGCCCTTGGTGTGAGTCAGCTTTTGGTTGCAAACTAAATACCTGGAATAAACAACTTAAAAGGACAGAAGGTTTATATTTGGCTCATGGTTTCAGAGGTTTCTGTCCATGGTAACTAGGTCCTGTTAATTGGGGCTTGTGGTGTGGCAGAACATTGTGGTAGGAAGCACAAGGTGGAGAGACGCTGATTACCTAATGGCAGCCAGGAAGCAAGGAATGATGGGAGGGAGCTAGGATTCCAATATCCCTCTTCAAGAGCGCACAGTAAATGATTTAACTGCCTCCCACTGGGCCCACCTTTCAAGATTCCACCATCGCCCAGTAGTACTGCAGATTTGAAACCAATATGGTATTGCAAGAGACTTTGGGGAACATTTAAGTTATAAACATCACAGATCATTGAGGGCTGAAAGAAAGACTTATTACCCTTGAATATGATCAAGAATTCAGATGAAAAAAATGGAGATTTCTGGAACTTCACTTCAGTAAAGCACCAGGGGTTGTGATATTAAGTATGCAGACAGGGCACTTCAGGAGCCTTAGCAGGGCGAGAAGATCTTGAGACACCCTGAAGTTATCAGAGGGTGGTAAGCCACAGCCACTCTCTTCCCACTTTTGAAGGTCATCCACCTTTTCACTCTGTTGATTTGTCACACCTTTCAGTTGATCAACACATATTCTTTGACCTTATGAGATAGGTCATAAGACATTTTTCATATCTAAGAAGTCTTCTGGGGAAAGTGAATGACCACAGATTAAATCCCACAGCCTGAAAAGCACAAGGCCAGGGCGTGACCAGGATGGTGCTGGACCCAACCAGGCCTGAGGCCTGGGAAAGGTAGTTTAGCCATCTGCAGCAGACATGAGAAGGCTAAGCATGAGCTGGACTTTCCTGTGTGAGGAAAGAGAGGAAGGACATTCTACTTAGAAGGAACAGCATGAGCTAAGGCACAAATATTTGCACCAGCTGGGTGCCTAGGGGACATTACTGGAATTTCAGGGATGATCGACATGATGTTGGCACCCAGGTCCCCCATTTTGCTCTGATTGGATGGGCATGTACCTCACTTTTCTGAAGAAGATGGTCTGGTTATTTTACTTACAGTACTATGCTTTCTTTACTTTTTTTTTTTTACTCTTCCTGTATCACAGTGAAGTAATGAAAGAAAAAATAACAGCTCATAGAATTTTGTATCAAGTGGAGAGTTTTAGAAGGAGGAAAGAGAGACCCAGTTCCTCAGGTGGATGCTATGTGGGGCACATCTAAGCATCATTCCTGGAGCCACAGAAGGGGGCTCAGTTGAAAGACAGGTGTTTTTGTTTTTCCTTATACGAAAGGTGCAATTTCAACAACATATCAAAAAGAGGATATAAGCCTTTAGCATATCCAGTGATGCAGACAGATTTTGTCTGTTGTCCATAGACCACGTGGCAGCCTTTTACACAAACACGTACATTCTGAATAGTGGTGTCGCCAGCTTCATTCACTGAGCAAAGGTAGTCAGTTGGTCTGTTCACTGTTAGCTGAGCCAACAAAGTGATTACCAAAAATTTTTTTCTCCATTATAATGAACTAGACTGGGTAGTGAGAGGAGAGGGAATGAGCGATTACTGTTCCCCGTCCCTGCCTTACTGTAGAGACCAGCATTCACGGTGTCACCCGAGGTGTCTCCAACTTCCTCCCTTCTGCTCACACAACTCTGAGATGCTGGGTTTCTTCACCCCGCTGCACTTCGTGCGTGCTGGGATCCCTGCCTGAGGTTTCCTCTTCCCTTAGCCCAGTAAACTCTTTTTTCTAGTCTCAGCTTGAACAATAGCAAGTCTTCTTGGCCTCCAAACTAGATCAGCTCTATTTGTGTCCTCAGAGCACATGGTCCCAGAGCTAGTAGTAATCATGTAGTTCGTTGTGGAAACAGTGGTCTCCTTAAAAGGATAGAAGCTGTGGGGATGAAGGAACAGTGGCATTTTTGCTTGGGGTGGCGTCTCCAAATGCTTTACAGAGAAGGTGGTCAGTGTTTAGGGAAAGGAAGACTGAGGGAAGAGGGACAGAAGGAAGGAGGAAAGAAGCGCAGAAGCAGATCTCTGTTGCAGAACGTATGCAGAGATATGCAGAACATATCTCTGTTGTTCATTTTTAAAATTACATTTAATGTATCCTAATTGACATACTGTAAGCTCCGTATATTAAAGTGAGTGATTAGGAAAGTGTAGACCTCAGTCTACACCTGTGAAACCCTCACTGTCGTGAACACGTGTAAACTGTGTGTACCCCATCACGTACCCCTTACCGCAACCCCCCGCTAACCCGTGAGCTGCTTTCAACCACTGTGGATTACTTTGTATTTTAGGGAGGTTTACATAAATACAATCATATGGTCTGTGTACTTTGTATTTTACCATGGCCTTTAAAAAATTCTGCATAGTTATTTTGAGTTTCAATCATGTTGCTGCCTTTAGCAGTCGTACGATCTCTGTATTGCTGCATTGTATTCCACTGTGGAAATGAATCGTCAGTGATTGGTCAGCTCCCCTGTTGTAAACACTGGGGCTGGTTCGAGTCGGGGGCTCTTTCACTGAACATCTATAAAGTGTCTATTCACATAAGATACGTATATGGTGACTATAAAGTGCCTAAACGTTTGTGTAAGAGTCTGTGTGGACAAATGCATTTATTTGGGGGCGAATGGCTAGGTGACATGGTGAGTGTGAGCTTCTTCCATGACTCATTTCTCACCCCAGGCACTTCCAGCGGGATGTTGTAAGGGTTGTGAGCATGTATCTAAGTGTGTTTCGAGTCTCAGGGAAAAAAAAAAAAAAAAGACTGTCAGGAGTGGAGGGAAGGCCATTCAGGATAAGAGTTACTGGCCAAGTCACTTGAATGCCATGCGGGAGGCAGCCAGCGGGCCTCCGCTCTTGACTTTGAGGCTCCCAGTCTCTCCCTTCCCACCACTCAGCATCTCCCATGCGTGCTCCATTTCCTGGGTGATTCCTTTGGGTTTCCTAACACTGAAAAGCTAGCAGTGACAGAAAGTTCGAGGGTATCTGGACCAGGCACAGTCCCTCCACAGAGACCCCCATCCCAAAGCAACGCTGCTAAACCCAAAGCCCTAATCTGTTTGTCTTTGCCTTTCTCAGGGGACACTTAAACTGGCTTCAGCTAGATCGAAGAGTATTGGAACACGACTTCCCTAAAAAGTCAGGACCTGTGGTTTTGTACTTTTGTGTCAGGTACGTACACCTGGGACTTGTACTTTTATTACTGTTTCTATTTTTGTCAATAAAGTCTAGGGGGTAAAGTGACTTAAAGGAAGGGAAACACGTATTATTCTTGACACAGAGCTAGGGATATGGTCATAGTGTAACTATGTTGACGTAGGCGTGAGTGTGCAAGGCATCTCTGTGTGCGTACCTTTATGAGTATGTTTGTACTTTTACGCTAGGATGTATGTGTGAAATGAAGATAAAAACTTTTGGGGGGTTTATTTTGGGGATGCAGGAAGAAAAACATAGATCTCAAACTCAGTTTCTTATCATAGAACATGCTCTAGGATTCTTTTTTGGTGTCTGTCTGGAGCCCCAAAGCAAAAGTCTGTATTTTCTGTACTCCTATCACAATGCCATTGAGGTCCCTTGAAATATACATGTTCTCCCCAAAATAGGACTAATTGAACCCTGGCTATAAACCAAAGATCAGTGCCTATTTCAGTAAAGAAAGAAAAAGCATAATGAAAATATCAAAAATAATGGAGATTCCATGTTCTAGGAAATTTTATTTGATGATCACAAAGAAAACTGTATTGTGACATAGTGCTTCTAAGAGTTAGCATTTGCAGCAATCTTTTGAGGACGACAGGACCGATCACTTCTGTTAGCAGAGGGTGTGGTAAGCCAGAGGAAATACCAAGTACAGACAGTGGCAAAGTCAGGGTCTGGACCTTCATCCCTGGCAGCTCGGAGCACCTACAGCACTCAGTCTGTACAGCTGCCAGGCCCTTTCTGTCCAGAACCTTGATAGCACGAGTGTGCAGGGGCAGCAGGAGTAATTGGTTGTTTGATTTAGTTTTTTCAGTGCTGGGGAAGAAACCCAGGGCCTTAAACATGCTAGACAAGAATTTTACAACTAAGCCACATCCCCAGTCTTCAAATGGCCACAATTGCTTCTACCCAATACATAGACCCTGCTCTGTTAAAATATGCTAACAGAAATTCAGGAGCAGGATCCAAATGATTCATTCCTCCATACAGAACAGGGTGAGGATTGTACTTTTAGACTTAGCTATCCTGAGCTTCTTGGCCTTTTGGCTAAGATCAGGTGTAGACTTAGCCATCCTGAGTCCATGGGCACCATAGAACATCTTAAAATAAGAATTAAAAGGTCCATTAAGCAGGCTGGAATGTGTGTCTTTACCTTAGCTGGATGAGTAAATTTGAACTTGAGTTTAATGCCTTTTTGATTTGTTTAACGCTGCACACATATCAGAGCTAATCTCAGCCATTTCCATTTCTGATGGGGATGATTGTGGTTACCATATTCACTTTAATAGTGTCTATCAGATTAATGGAAAAATAACCACATAATGCAAAGAATGACAGTTCCTCTGGGAGAGGCAGGTGGTATCAGATATGACTGAGTTGGGAAGCAGCTCATTCAACTGGAATTGAAGGTGGGCGAGTGCACTTGACCTTGTGTCACACTCCCCTGCTTCCTGGTGTTTTGGAAGTTAACATTGAGGATCAGTACGCAAGCATCTCAGTTTATATACATGTTCCCCAAACCTAAAAGGCCAAGTCTGGAAATGCTTTCTTAAGCCATTATTCCCATGATTTTCCAACTTCAAATCTGGAGGTAAATTTTCCATGAGAGGCTGTCAATACCAGTAGCTTTGAATGTTGATAAGTTTCTACCTAAGTCTCACCAACTCACTGTTGAATACTATATATACCACATATTTAAACTGATGGTCTTTCAAAGATGAAGTTATTCAGTAAATCAAACTAATACAGCTTGTTAAAGAGGGCATGCAGTTTTTATTTTGGGATGTTGTTGTTTATTCTTTTGTTTTAGATAAGGTCTTACTTAAATTGCTCAGGCTGAATTCAAACTCACATTCCTCCTGCCTCAGCCTTCCAGAGTACTGGGGTTATAGGGTGAAAAGGTACACAGCTCTGATGCGCAGTGATCAAGGATCTGTTTTTATTTAGGAAGCATTTCTACCAAAAAACAATATGGTAGTAGAATTTTAGTTTTGAGACCTGTTAAATTTATTGCTGTGACTCCAAATTGCCAAATAGTAAGCTTTGTGTTGTATAAAATGAACCTCTCACTTATGGGATGGTAAATTTACCCCCAAGATGATAGAAGCTTCCTATAAAATCCCACTAATTTCTCTTTGTAACAACAACAACAGAAAATGATTTTAAGAGATAATCATTTGCACTTTTAAACATTGGATGAAGTAGGATTTCCTCCTTCATAAAAAAACAAAAAAATTTTTCTTCCTAGTGCTCTTTTTTTTTTTTTTTTTTTTGCCAATATTGACCAAGAAGATAAAATAGTAGCCTTGGCTGTATGCAGTGAGTGATTTCCAGGTGTTTGTGAGGTGGTGAGTTATTTGTGGGTTTGAAAAACCAAATCCTTACAGGAAAGTTTGGGGCACTTGGAAGTGGATGTTTGAGATGTTGGTCCCAGAGGGTGTGCAGTTTGCTCCAGGTCACTCCAAGCTGTTTTCTGTGCTGAAATCAGGTGACATGAAGGGAAGCTGTGGAGTTATAGCAGCTGCTGGCAGTAGAAAGAAATTAGGAAATAAGGTGTGGACAGACTCAAATGTTATATCCACCCCTGATCCATGGCCAACAGTGAAGCTCCTGCCATTGGCCACTGAGTTTGCAGCTGGCCTCAACAGGAGCCTCAAAGAATGCTCATTAGAAGAAATTCCTGTATCTCATTGCCTACTGGAGGGGCTCCCTGAATGCGTCCACTCAGCTGTCCACAGTGAGATGCATTAGCTGCCCACTCCTCCTCTTCCTCCCTGCCTCCCCAATTCCCTATGGTCCCATGAGATCTATGACGACATTATCACTCCTCTTATCCATAAGTCTTGAACGCCTTCCCACATTCCCACTTGCCTCTTTGTGTGTGTGTGTGTGTGTGTGTGTGTGTGTGTGTGTGTGTGTGTGTGTGTGTGGTACTGAGGGTTGATCCCAAGGCCTTTACCTTCTCACCCATTTTATTTTTGATTTTGAGACTGGTCTCACCAAGTTGCCAAGTTGCCCAGACTGTAGTCCTCCTGCCTCAGCCTACCAGGGTGTTGCTGGGATTACAGGCCTGCACCACTGGGCCTGACTTTAATGTGCATTAATTCTGTGCTGCTGCTTTTAAAAACCTCTCTCTGCCCATCCCTTTCTCTTTACCCACCTTCTTCTACTGCCACATGAACTGCGGTAGCAGCCTCTCCAGGTGGCTGTGACCTAGGTCCTGGCCAGAGGACCCCAGCGCCCTCACCGTCTTGAGTTCCTGTTTTTTACTTGACACTGTACTATAACAGCACCCGGATCATTTTTTTCTCCAGAAGAGGAGGCACCCTCTCAGTATCCATGAGTGCTACATTTTGACCTTGATTTTCAGCTTGGGAGGAATTCTCTCTTCGTAACTTGACATCTTTCTAGGGATGCCCACAGGCTGTGTTCTCCAAAGGAGCTTGGCGAGATAAATGATCTCATCGGAGCCCTAGACCTTGCAATACGCTGAGTCCATAAAAGGGCTTTCACCCAGCAGGTGCCTCCCCGATAGGCGCACTGGGTTAGCAGCTTCAGCAGCCATTCCTTGCATATGTGTCCCTTGGTACAGCCGCGTACTCTCGTGCCCTCATACCCTTCCTTCTTGGGTGCAGATATCTGTATATCAAATCAGTATGACACATGTACAGACCTCCCTCGTGGCAAAGGATAAGAAAACCTTGGATCTGGGCATGATGGCTCATGCCTGTAATCCCAGCTGCTCAGGGGGCTGAGGCAGACAAATCGCAAATTTAAGGCTAGCCTGCGCAATGTAATGTGACCCCCCTCTCAAAATGAAATTGAACCCCAAATGACTGGGCTGTAGCTCTGTGGAAGAGCACTTGCCTGGCATGCACAGGCTCTGGGTTCCATCCCCAGGGCTGGAGGTTGGGGGAAAGAGGGTAAGATGAACAGCCTTAGCGGCTGTGTGAGGAATGCGCAGCGTGGACGCAACCCTGCTGTGTGGTCGCAACCTACGTTTGGGCTGCTGACCCAGGCAGGGTGGGCTGTTATTCACCACTGGTAGATTCTTTCACTACAGAGCACATTGAAAAAACTATGGGAAAATAGAATAATCACCTCTATTCAGCAACTAAGAAAAATATGACCTAAGACATGAGAGAACTTGAACTCATCAAATTCTGCTCCATATGCCCAGCTAGAGTGAGTCTCCTGTAATGAATGTTTCCTCTGCAGAGGACCTGAAGTTGGTGCCATCCTGCAAGACTTTTGAGACGAGCAGGGTGGGGAATTGCCGCCAGTTCACCTAGCCTGTGAGGAACCTGGTCCCTCCAGGTCCTCTGGTCAGATTACTGAGAAGGACCACAGGAGATTTCAAGGTCTTAATAATTACCAAAAGAAGAAAAAGAAAAAGAGGAGAATTATCCATTATTAAGCACCTATCCATTGCAGTAGCTTCTCCCCCCAGGGGATGAGTTCTGAGATCCCCATGGGTGCCTGAAACAGCAGGCAATACCAAGTCCGACACATACTATGCTTTCCCTCATCTGTGCATACCTTACCTATGATAAAATTTAACTTACAAAGCGATTACAATAAGAAATGAACAATAGCTAACAATAAAATAGAGCAGTTACAGTAACATACTATATTAAAGTTATGTGACTGTGATCCCTCTTTTTTGAAAAATCAAGGCATTTTTAGTCTGCCATTGGCTGTGGGCAACTGATATCGTGGGAAACAAAACAACCAATTAGGGGAACTATGGTACCTAGAGTGACTGTTAAGAGCTGGGGATGTAGCTCGGTGGCGAAGCACTTACAGAAGGCCCTGAACTCCAACCCCAGCACCGGAAAAAAAAAAAAAAATTGTTGATCTTTGTGGCAACCTCTTATTACTCCTAGTTAAGGACAAAGGCGTAAAGATCTAAGACAACGGGATGAATTTTCTCCTAGGATGGCTGTAGGTTCTGGAGCCAAGATGAAATCTCACCTCTCCAGTCTGACTGCAACCTGTGCTTGTGCTCACATGATCTATGTCTCCATGAGTGAAAAACGACACCCTGATTGCATGTCTGACATAGCCCTAGCTCCCTGTCAAAGTCAAGTCAAAGTCAGTGACCCCCAGCCCACTTGCGTTCAACCTGTCCGTGTGTTTATGTAGTGCCAGCATCCACCTGCAGAGGTTGTGCTGAGGACAGCAGCGCTGGACGACTGGGGCACCATGGAGAGCGGCCGCCTTGGGCCCAACAGCCCAGCAGCAGCATGACCCAAGCCAGAGCGCCCCTGGCAGAAAGGACTGAGCCAGGCACTCAGTCATCTGAGGTTCGCGCCTGAAGCTCTGGCCATCACTGAACAACCTCACCTGTGGGGCTCTCGGTCTCATCCTGCTTGTCTCTTCTCCCCCCGGCCCTCCCCCAGTGTGGGATTCCACCTCCATCCGTGGCTGCCAACACGTTCTGTCCACTGCAGATAGCCAGGCCTCTGCCTCTGGTCTTTCTGCTGCCCGCGTTCCAGGGCCCTCTCCACTACTGGGTGTGCATGCTCAAATGAAGCCCGAATTGAATGACATCGTCATCTTTCCAGAATTCTCACGATTGTGTCTGGCTTGCCATTACCCTCAGGAGGAACATGCCTGTTTTTGTCATGTCCTGTCCAGCCTGACTTCTCCCTGTACAGCTCCATCTCTTCCCACTCCCCTTGTATCATGCACGAGAATAGAAGCAGAAATCAAGACAAGAGGTGCTGGGAAGGTTTTATCTGGGAGAGAGCATTTTATAGCCAAACGTCCATGGCTCCCCTGCTGATGGCTACTTCCTGTCCCCCCAAAAAACAGTAATGACAAGGATCCAAAACGAGGTACTTGCTAACCAGAGCTTGCCATAACTCAGCTAAGTGTTCCAGTTAAGATGCAAAGAAAGGAAAAGATTTTAAAGCCAGTAAAATTCTGTTGCTACCAAAAGTCAGTATGCCAAACGTGGCATTTGTGTTCATTGCAAAATGAAATCACTGGCCCATATAATTAACACTTGCTGTAAATATTCAGTGACTCCCAAGTGCCAGGGGGTAGCTGCAAGAGGAAGCAGAGGAGCAGAGACTGGAGGAGGTGCCCTGTGGTGTCAGCCAGCTGGACAGAGTTCAGTCTTTGGCAGTCGGAGGCTTCCACATGTAGAAGGCCGAGTTTCCCCACGGCTGCAGAGCCTGCCGAGTATTTAATAACCACACGAACAAGGAGCACGCGCTGATCCCCACTTCACACTGTGTGATAAAGGATTCCTGGCCCGGGGTCATCTAAGCCAGTGTGGGTGTGACATGGCTGGGGGAAAGGGGACCACAAAGCATCTTTGTACGTTTGCCCAAAAGAGAGTGGCCCCTTTAACTCAAAAAGAAGCCCAAAGACTCAGTGCTGAATAAAGGAAAAGAAGAAAACCCTTAAGACACGGCGGCCAGCGGATCCAGGGACACTGCTGTTGAAAAGACAGTTCGTACTCACCATTTCCAGGAAGAGAAGACGTGCCACCCAGGCCAGCTGGCCTCCACGGGAAGTTGCAGACAATGTCAGGAGGGAGAGGACATGGGCAAGAGCCTGTACTGTGGTTTTCGGAAGAAATGGGTGAGACAGGCCAAACAGGCTTAGGATTCACTGGCTTGAGTGATTTCTGTGAACTCTGGGGCACAGTGACTGTCTGTAGCTGTGTGTGCCCAGGACAGGGGAACATCAGCTTTGGGTGTGACAGCCAGGAGAGGTGTGTGTGTGGGCGGGGGGGGGGGGGGGGGGGGGGGGGGGGGGGGGGGGGGGGGGGGGGGGGGGGGGGGGGGGGGGGGGGGGGGGGGGGGGGGGGGGGGGGGGGGGGGGGGGGGGGGTAGGAAGTGTGGGCCCTGGACTGGTTGGTGGCACAGGACAGTTGTCCTCTCGTGTGAGGAGCTTCCCTAGGTAGGGATCGCCTCACCCGGGGAGGGACAGTCCCTCCTGGGGCAGCCAGACCCAGATGTCAAAACATCATTCAGACCTGATGAACATACAGCCAGGCGTGGGGTGGTC
The DNA here is from genome assembly GCA_004027205.1 of Ctenodactylus gundi. Taxonomy (NCBI): domain Eukaryota; kingdom Metazoa; phylum Chordata; class Mammalia; order Rodentia; family Ctenodactylidae; genus Ctenodactylus; species Ctenodactylus gundi. The sequence goes on from PVKB01000103.1 coordinate 1,091,224, forward strand.
CACGCAGACCCTCTGAATCTAAGACCCATTTTTCATTTCCCTGGGCTTATCTGGAGACCCTCTCTGTTCTTTGTGAGCCAGGCTTTTGGCAAAATCCAAGTTCACACCCCCACCCCCGAGTAGGTGGGGAAATGCAACAGTGCCATCTACCGCCAAGAGGAGGGCTGTCTAGGAGGAGCCCGATGCAGTTACAAAAAGAAAATTTTAAAGGCAGTCTGGACTTGACACGCAAGCCACCAGCCCTCCCATCTCCCCAGAAGACTCTCCACCTGGGCCTACGTGGTGTGCGAATGGAGACGTCTCGGGGTTGTTTTTCTCTGGCATTTTGGCCTGAGCTGTTCTCTGCAGTTGATGTGAAGTTCAGGGTGAGATACGTGTCTAAGGTTAGCAGAATGAGGATATGACAGGCCTGGCGCTCCCCGGCTTTTCCGGGCTGTTGTCTTGGTGATAAAGGTTAACAGGAAACTGCTTTCCAGTTTCTGTCAAGACGAGGAGAGTTTTTTCTTCGTCTCAGGATACGCTTGTTATTTCCGCCACCTTCCCTGCCTCGCGTGACCAGAGAGCTGAGGACGTGGGGGAAATGAATGGTGCTGCGAGACGCACTGGCTTTGCCGCCTCATCTTAATTTTCTGTTATTACAGAGTTGGAAGGAAAATCAAAGTGCTGTGTTTTGTTAACATGTGATTCCAGAGAAAATCAAAACTGGGTGGATGTGGAGGATGGGGGGGGGGCACGCAATGTCCTCACTCGTTCATTCTTAAAACTAAAACAAATGGGATTAAAGATGTCATGCATTTGGAAATTAAGCTGTTTCAAGCCCTGCAGATCTAGACTCAAGATCATTATTACAGTATGGTCTCTGTCAACCCCAGAAGCCACTGCTGTTCTTCTGGCCGTAGGGTACTTCCTGTGTTATTAGAGAGGCAAGGACAGTGGAAGAAGGTCTAGCTGCACAGAATAAAGATCCCATAGCCTGGAGTTTTATGATGTCATGAAGTCATTCATTATTTCTTCTCCCCCTTAATTAGCTTCATTTGTCTTTTTCTCCAACAAGAACTCTGTGGAGAATGGACGATGAAAAGAGAGAAAATCAACATGTTCTGTTCAGACACTCCCACTCTACTGTGCTCAGACCTGTGCCAGGGAGGGTATGCAGCCATGACATACAAGTGTGATCAAGAGGTACAGACAGTGAATGCGGAAGTTCCTAAAAAGTACATTGTAGTAAGTGACACGTTGTCATTACCCTTCCTCGGAATTGTCCCTCTCACATAAAATACACATATCCCTGCATTCTTACCGCTTGCTGAAGCAGTCCTGGAAGAGCTCTCTCACTGTTGTCTGTAATTGTGCTCTTGTGCCTCTTCATGACCTGAATTGATTCAAATGATTTGTCTTTTGTTGTCATTTTGGCTTTGGGTATTTTTTGTATTCTACAAGTTGACTTACCTTCTTAATTAGTTCTAGAAGTTTCTTGGTAGAGTTTGTGGGGTCTGCTATGTAGAGAATTATGTCATCTGCCAATAAAGATAGTTTGACTTCTTCCTTTCCAATACATGATCCTTTTGTTTCACTCTTGCCTGACTGCGCTGGCCAGGGGCTTGAGCGCTATATTGGATAGGAGTGGTGAGAGTGGACAGCCTTGTCGTGTTACTGATTTAAGGGGAAATGCCTTCAGCTTTTCCCCGCTTAGTGTAATGTTGGCAGTAGATTTGGCATAAATACCTTCTGTCAGTTTGAAGTAAGGTCCCTCTATACCTATTTTTCTCAGGATTTTTGTCGTAAACGGATGTTGGATTTTGTCAGTTTTTTCGGCATCTGTTGAGATGATCATGTGAAATTTTGTTCTTGCTTTCATTTATGAGCTGTATTGCAGTCACTGATGTACATATGTTGAACTATCCTTGCATTTCTGAAATGAAGCCAACTTGATCATGATGTATGTTCTTTTTGATGATTTGCTGAATTCGATTTGCCAATATATTATTGAGGATTTTGGTATCTATGTTCATTAAGAAGACTGACCTGTAGTTTTCTAGTTAAGTCTTTGTCAGGCTTTGATATAGGGTACTGCCAGCTTCCAGAAATGTTTGGCAATGTTCCTTCTTCTTTTCTTTCAGTTTCTTCTCTTTCTTTCTTCCATTCGATATGTATGACCTACAGAGTCATTAATATGTTTATAACATACAACTTGGAAGTTTGTCATCACATGTGTCTTGTTTGATGACTGCTTTTTCCCTCCATCCTAAGCTTCTCTCCTCTTCTGTGCCCTCCCCCAACCCCTATTCTGGGTCTTTTCCCTTTCCTAGCAGTCCTTCACCCCTCCTTTCCCTCTTTCTTTGTTAGGATCTTTTTGTAAAAGTAGCTCTGGCAATCTCATGTAAGAGACACTATTCAATATCCAGTCCTTTGTGCTTGGTCCATTATTGACTCAAGATGGCCCTGTTTTCTTTCATCTGCTTCATATCCTTCTCTTTTCATTTCATGGAACAGTTTGAGAAGCATGAAGTCACACAGTGCCAGATCCAGTGAATAAAGTTGACAGGGACACACTATATTGTTTTTATGTGACAGAAATTGCTGTAAATATTTTGAGTTGATTCAGGACATCAAGGTATCCATGCGAAAGAGATTCATGAAGGAGAACTTTCAGAACTGCTTCAGACATTGGGCAAGAAAAATGTGATAAATGTGTTCAGAGCAAGGGGGAGGATTTACAGAAGGAATAATAGCAGCGTGAGCTTTACTGTGACACATTTTATATTTTCAATTCAAACCATCACTATTTTTTGTCATGCCTTATCCAGAAGCAAGAGGGTTTAAGGCTGTGGCTCGGTGGTTAAAGTGCTTGCCTAGTGAGTGCAAGGCTGTGGGTTTGATTCCTCAGTATCACATAAAAATTAGCCAGACATGGTGGCACTCGCCTACAATGCCAGCATGTGGGAGACTGAGGCAGGAGGATCGTTATGACTTTGAGGCCAGCCTGGGCTACATAGTGAGTTTAAAACCAGCCAGGACTGCAGAGCAAGATATGGTCTCTAAGTAAATAAATAAATAAATAAATAGCAAGATGTAGTCTTAGCCCTCCCAGAAGTAGCAGCCTGGACATAAGAAAATTGCAGGGGTGGTACCATAAGCAGTGTCCCTATAGAGAGGAGAGAAGGTAGTGGCCTCTTTGGGCGATCCTGAGCTGAGAGGCTTTGGGTGTGCAGGCGTGTTCTCAGGAAGCAGGTAGGAAGAACAGCTGGAACAAGGGCACAGAATCAAGATTCAGCAGAATAGGCTGCATCTGTAAAGTGCCATCCGGTTTCTCAGCTGTTGCTAGCTTCCAGGTATGGGGCCTTGTGTTCCACACAATCACTCATTTACCTGTGGCCCCCATTTCTCCTATCTTTCCACTTAACATGGGCAGTGATTAGCACACAGGTGCTAACTACCTCGTGTCCCACATCAAAGCCATCATAGTGGCGGCTTCCTGAGGTCGACAGGGATCTTCACACTAGAACAATAGGTAGGATCTGAAATATTTTTCAAAGAAATCCCATAAATATTTATCCCTCCCCTCTTCCTCTTTTCCTATTCTTTTTTTTTCTGCTTATTTTGACTACTCCTTGTCAGAGGCCTTTTATGAAGGATTTAGGCTTAGATTTTAAAATTAAATCAAATTCAACATATTTTGCTTTAAAATGTGAAATTCTCCACTTTATTGCAGTTCTCCATTATTCAAGAACTGGAAGTTGTGGATTCCCTCTGAAACCGCTGCAGATGTGGTTATATGGAGGCTTCTAAAACACTTGCTCCCAAAGAGATGAAGGGGTGTGGGCCGTGATGAGAGGTTGGCTAGAGATCAACCCGTCCACTCATTCTGAGGCTTCACGAGGATGAGGATCATTTTGTAATTCTCCCAAGTCCTGTAGACCCTAACACGGTGGTTATTGTGCCGCTACCGTCTGTGGATTGAGGAGAACCTGCTCGTGTCTGAGGTTACATCTGATTCACTCACACATTTAAGTGCTTCTGTATTAGATTCATCACAGCAGCCTCCGCTCGCGGCTGAAAAATGATATAAAGCATTATTCATTTAGTCTGTAGACAGGAGGATGTCAAATTGATGGCTGTGGGCTTGACCTAGCCTGCGGATGTGTTCTGTTTGCCTGATAAAATGTTGCCTTGTTGTTTTTGCTGCTGCTGTTGCTGTTGTTATTGAATTGATGTGAGTTAGTTTCCAATATTTAAAAACCAGGAGACTTAGGTGGAGAACCACTGACCCACTTTCTTCTGCAATCTCTATAAGAGAAGCCCAGCAAGATGGTGTGACTGGTCCTAAGTCACATGGAGCTAGGACTGCATCTCTGGTTTTTGGCTCCTTCCAGGTTTCTAGTCATTGTGCTGTAGAAGCCACAGCACTTGTTCCTACTCCCTTTCTATCCCCTTTTAATCAACGAAGATTCTAAGAGCCATGTGACCCACGCTCTCCTCATACTGTCTGAGCTGTCACAACCATCAGGGACCCTCTTCCTTATCCCACCTGCTGTGCTCTAGAACACTGATCTATTATCTGATTAAAGCATTTAATAAACTCTGAAGTCAATGTGCAGAAGTGCATTTAATGTAAATTTAAATAGTGTCAGCATGTTTCATCTTGAGAAAAATCCATAAGCTCCATCTGGGTAGGAATTCAATTCTCATTTGACTTAATATGCACTGCTGTCATGGTGACAAGGACACTTCCCACAGCTCTGTGGATGTGCAGAAATCAAGTTACACTTACCGCCTTCAGGAAGGAGCCATTTCAAAGGGAAACATGAGCCACCTTCCATTTGGTTAAGCAGGAGGAACTGTGTTTTAAAGATTATTAGGGCAAAAGTCGTGGAACAAAAACAACACTATGAAAAAGTAGAAAACGGGAGGAAAGAGAGTGGATGGTGAGCTTAGCACCTGTACTTACTGGTGGACTTCAGGCTTGATGTTTGGCTATGGGAGTCCTCTTGGGCATGAACCTAACCTACCATAAAAAAAAAAACACTGTTTGCCCTCAAAAAGAAGTCGTAGAAAAACACTTGATGATGACACACACTATTTTTCCCCATGTTTTAGCATTGGGAAGTCCAGTTCTCACATGTGGTCTTGCAGCCCACAACAGGTGATTTCTGGCCCCACTGTGTCTCACATGTACTTTTTCTTTTTCAGATTCTATATAGAAAGTATTTCCTACCTGAAAGATAATGCCACCATCGAGCTCTTCTTCCTGAATGCCAAGTCCTGCATCTACAAGGTAGGCACATTCTCATCCTGTTGTCCCTGTCGTCATTTTGCGGATTGGTAGAAGTCTTATAAATTAATTACTCTCAGTAAGTGAGAATTTCAACAAATAAGAGTCCCATCAGGTAAATACTGTGACTCCTACCAATACTGTCGCTAACCCTGGCTCTGTGGACCCTCCGGTGCTCTCTTTCACTTGATTTTAAAGGTCTTTTAGTCACCTGCCATGAAGGGGGACCTAGATGAATGTGACAAGTGCACTAATCAACTTAGGTCTTGAAAGTGTGGGATGAACCTATAGCCAAGTACATATATCTATTTGATCATTTTTAGGTAGTCTAGAAGTATATAATAAAATACACACACATTTTCCATTAAAATATTTTTGTGGCGTTGGGGATTGAACCAGCTAGGCAACTGCTCTACCACTGAGCTACATCCTCAACCCATCATAACTATTTTTAAGTGTATACTTGAGGGACATTAAGTACATTCACATTGTCATACAACCTTCACTCCATCTTTCTCTAGAATTCTTTTCATCCTGCAAAGATTAAGCTCTACGCCCATTAGCAACGACTTCCCATTTCCCTCCTCTCATTAGCCCCTGGTAATCCCTATTCATCTTTCTGTCTCTGAGCATCTTACTAGGCGAAGGGCCTCATCAATGTGGAATCACATGGCATGTGCCCTTTTCCATCTGGCTGATTTCTGAGCATGACGTCCTTAAGGTTTACTCATGTGAAGGTGTGTTCCAGAATTTCCTTCCTTTCTCAGATTCACTGTACATGTATAACGCTCTCAGCTCGCTCACTCATCTGTTGTTGGGTGATCTGTCTGTTGTCGGTTGCTTGACTTCTGCTTTTTGACTATGGTGAATGACGCTGCTTTGCACTTGAGCCTGCAGATGTTGCCCCTAAAGCCTGGTTTTAATTCTCTTGGGTATGTCCTCAGAAGTGGAATCGTTTGGCTTATGTTTTCCAGTTTTTGAGGAATCGCCATTCTGTTTTTCATAGCAGCTGTACCACTTTCCATCCCCACTCACCGTGCACAAGCGTTCTGGCATTTCCAGATCTGGACCACACTTACTAAAATGTCTGTGTGTTTTTTCAATAACAGCCATCCTGATGAGTGTGAGGTTGATTTGCGTTTCCTTAATGATTGGGATACTGAGCATTGTTTCCTGCACGTACTGACCATTTGCTTGAGTGGAACAATCTCAGCCCAGTCCTCTGCCTGCGTGGGGCGTTTCCTCTCATTGGATGACCCCTTTATACACCTTTACACACCTTGGCAGATCCTCCTTCCAGCCAGCTATGTTGGGAAAACATATTTAAACACCCATTCCACGGGCCATTCCCAGCACGGACATTATCTTAGCTTTTTTTCCTATTCCTATAACATTCTACCTGAGACTGGGAAAGTTATTAAAATTAAGAGGCTATTTATATTACAGTTCTAGATATTCAGGAGCCTGGCAACTGCCCAGATCTAGTGAGAGCCCCATGGTGGATGGCATCACAGCAGTGGGAGTGTGTGTGAGTGGTAAGCAGTGTGTGCAGGGGAGCCCAACCATGTAGGGCCGCCTCATGATATCATGGGCTCCTGTAGGAATTAATTCACTTCAGTGAGGTCTGATTCACTCTGCAGGACCAGCATTAGTCCACTCATAGGATAGGATGACTCCCCCCCCCCCCCCCCCAACTGCTTCCACACCTTGAAGACTCACTTCTTAAAAATTTCTCTATCTCAATGCCAGCATGCTGGGGACCAAGCACATGAACCTGTGGGGGACAAAACACTTCCAAGCCATAGTCCTTATTATGTGTCATGAATGCAGCCTTCCCTGAGCCTCCTTGTGTCTGTTGATCAGCAGGAACAGAATAGCAGCAGACCCTACAGAGCATGGTGAGTGGACAGGCTCAGCACCAGGCGCTTTCTGTGAATTGCCTGGCTGAGTCATCACACCTTTTTCCAGTGAGGAAGATAAGTCCCATAATGAAAAGCAGAGTCGGTCACTTGAAGGACACAGCCTGGCTCCAGTCGCTGAGCTCAGCCAGCCTGTGCTGTGCCTGGAGAGCAGATCTCCATGCGGTAGGGAATATCCGCACAACCCAGGGAACTCCAAAGCCAGGTGCACTGGGTGTAGTGGTCCCTACGTGTCTTCAGAGGATTCCAGGGAAATCTTGAGGGTGGTATGTCTGTATTTAAGAGCAGTCCACTTTAGGGATTTACACTAGAGGTGAAATCAGGCAGCAGCCATCACTTTTCCTCCAGACTCACGTCAGCACATCATTGCACAGAGTAATTCCACCAAGTGAAAACATTGCAAATGACAGAGAGTGTGGGATGATGGAATTCAGTGCTGTGGAGGATCTCACTTGGTGGCAGTTACTGAACCAAGACTTAACACCAGGCTCCAACCCAGAGCACCCAGACTGTAGTATTTTGGGGTTTGGCTGAATGGAGGAAAAAGATACTAATTGCAATTCCAGGTACTTACACATTTTTCCTCCCTCTTAAGTCCCCCTTTTCTCATTATACAGTAGGAAAAATGTCCAGATACCTCACAGATCGTAAGAACACTTTTTTTTTTAAGTGAATGTGAAAGTACTCTGAAAAAGCTGAGAAATGGAAAGCGAGTTTTGTCCACTAGGTGGCAGAGTTAGGCTGGAGTAAGTGGCTTGCAAAGTCTTGGAGGGTGAAATCATGCAGGAGCTAGTCTCAGGTTGCCCCAGGGAGTACAGATACTTGGGTACCGGAAGAGGAGAGAGTTTTTCTCTTGGAGCTGTTCGCTTTCATCTGGTCACGAATGCTGAGCTTGGGCTGAATGTCATGCACAGCAAGGACTCTGAGATCCAGGGACAAAAAAAAAAAAAGGAAGAAGAAATCCTCACAAGTAATGTTACAAAATTCCAATGGAGGGGTCGTTGCCTCGGAGCCACTCCGGTGTGAAGGCAGAGGACCTACCACAACGGCATGCCCAGTTCTGGGGAACGTCATTCTAGAATCCCAGCACTCTCAGAATCTGTCCTTGGTGCTTTGTCACACCAATGACCACAAAATGACCAACAGATGACTTCTCTGAAGTTAAAGTAGGAGACCAAACAGCATCACAAGACCATCTGTCCTCCTCTCAGGTCAAAAATATTTTCATTTGGATAAACTAACAGAACTTGGCAAAACAGAAGTTTCTTGCCTGTCTTTGTTTTTGAACCTCTGAGTGAGGTAGGGCAAAAATTTTTAACTTTTCGGAGGAGGAAGATGATGTTCAAAAGTGTAGGTGACCAACTCAAAGGTGAAGAAACCGGAAGTGCTCAATAGCTGATTTCTCTGGTTTCCACAGGTGTAAGTGTGTAAAGAACGGCTATGATGAAGAGTGATTAGGAGGTTAGCCTTTGCTGGGACTGACTCGCATTTCTTTGCAGCTCTGTCACTTAGTAAAAGGCGCTAAATGTGAACATGTTTCGGGATGGCTTCAAAACTTCATTTTCCTCTTTGACTGAAATTGCAAGACCCTACTTATTCATTCTTGTGCAGACACCATGAGATAAGACACGGAAAGTGTGCACCGGAAGTGGGGCCGGCCCTATACAGTGCCACGGCACTGGTGCCCGCGGCTCAGCACCAGCTCCTTCCCTGTTTCTTGGGGGACTGGACCCTACAGTGTTAAAATCTAAGTTGTTCAGGTGAGATAAGCTGCTTATCACTGCTTCTTCAAAGACTTCTTTCATTCACATTCTAAAGCACTAAGATTTATTTTTATCAGGGGCTAGAGTATGATTCAGTAGTAAAGAACTTGCCCCGTGTGTGCAGGGTCCTGGGTTCCACCATCAGAAATGTGTGGTTTTATTTATACGTGACCTAACTCGAAAGTCTTATTATAAACATGTGCCCACCTCCTCTGCTCCAGTACTACCGCTTTCCACAATTTTAACTGTTTTTTTTCTAGTATTTGCCTCTATGTTTCTAAATAAATGACACAATTATATCTTGATTGGTCCTTTTTGTATTTACTGAATTCCTTAAGATTGGTGAATTAGGGTGTCCCTTACAACCACCCACACTTCTCCTTTACCCATTTTCTCAGCAGGGTAATAACATAATTCTGGGTTGGAGCAGAGCCATCAGTGTGGCATTATTACAGCTAATCCCTAGTATCCTGTGGTTGTGATTCCTTTTCAGACAACCAGTTGTTTTACCTAAAAAGACTAATTGCTTTGCTTAGATTCTATGTATCATTTGCTTTTGTTTTCCCGCAAAATCTCCTACAGATCCCTAAGTACATTTCAGCGTTAATTTCCGATGCGGGAGTAGTTCGTGGGTTCTCTCTTTGGTTTGATGTTGTGAGCTTCTGCTGCTGCTGCAGCTGGTACTTCTGAAACCTCCCTCTTGGAACCCTCTGTCCTGCTGCTCATGCCTGAACATGGCCTCTCTCTCACCCCCTGGAGGCTGCTTCTCTCATCTTGGTCCTTCTCTACCTCCAAACTGTCTTGAATCCTCCATCTCCTGGGTTCTGTTTCCTGTTTTCTTTGTTTTACTGGAGAATGTTCTGCAGTGAGCCTAAGGAACACACATGGGTTCCTGGATGGCTGAAAAGCATCTTTGCCCTGCCTTTGTGTCTGAATAATAGTGTGGATGTGGTACGGTGTAACGAAGGTTTCTCTCAGAATATCAAGTGTTACTCTAGAGAAGTCCTCTGTGCTGTCTGATGCATCTGATGCCCCGTCCAGTGCCCCAACAGTGGGATCTTTTGGGGTCTCTTCATTATTCTTGCACTGACATTTCAGGAGCATACCTGTCATGGGTAGTTGTAAATATGATGCTGCATAATGGATGGGCACTTTTAGTTGGCAAATTTTTCTTCTTTTTTAGCACTGGGAGGTCTTTGTATTATTTGTTTGATGTCTACTTTCCAGTAGTCCCTGTCCTCTTCTTCTGGAACTGCTGTGAATCGGATGATGGACACAGCCTCCTTTCTTGATACCTTGTGTCTTCAAATTTTCATCTCTATATTTTATCCTTCTTTCTGGGAGATTTTTGTCTCTATTATCTTTAAACTCCTCTGTGGACTTTTTAACCTTTGCTGTCATTTTCCCCCTAAAAATTCTTGTCTATTCCCACTCAGTTCCTCAGAGGAGTAATTTAGTATTGCCTTGATTTAGGTTGGGTGACCCACGTTGCTGGTCAGAATGACTAGAGGTGCTGTTATTACTGTCACATTTTTAAATGTATAACTCTACATTCATTAAGTTTATTCATCACGTTTAAATTGATCTCAGTGCTTATGTTGTCCAATATTATTAAGCAAAGAAGCAAGACACGTGGCCCCCATCTGAAGCCTTCCTTGAGCTGGAGGCAAAGGTGGCATCAGCATTTTTTCTAAGTGGTTTTTATTATCATCTTCCATGACCCGTCACTGTACTGGACACATAGATGATACTCAGTTGTTTCAGGTGAATCTCAAGTTGTTTCCCATTGCTTGGGTTTTTTTATCCTGGGAGCCAACAGTTTGCATATTTCCTGGAAGATCATGAGGTTTAGCAGCTTGTATGTATGCACTGAGATCAGATGAGGGCAGAGAAGAAAAAGCTTACCATTCCTGCTTTGTGTGTTCTGGGACAGAGGGAAGGGTCTTTCTTCAGAGGTGGCTGCATTGATCAGTGAACTTTACATATTACTGGAGTTTAATTATCCCTGAGCTATATTTGCTATGTAGGTCTAAGTGCTGTCACTCATGTTGGTATTGAAATAAATGGTCTTTATTGAGCCTCTTCAAAGAGCTTTGCTAATGAACAGATGATGTCATCTCTGTAGGTGGGAGAAACAAAGCACAGGATCCAGTCCCACAGGACAGAGGACCCAATATAAATATTTTAGTCTCAGACTGACAGACCCTGGTCCTTATCTCCTGGTCGGATGATGCATAGTTATTGCATGTGTTTGGATGAGGCGGGGGGGGGGGGGGGGGGGGGGGGGGGGGGGGGGCGCGGAGAAGGAAAGGGAGGGACTTTCTTTTTCAACTCTCTAGGAACAAACTCACGTGGACCTGTCATTCTGACTGGCCCAGCCTTCTGAAAGAGAGATTTCTTGGGATCATTATATGGGCTGCACACCGTGACCAGTACACGGTATCCCAGTACCACGCAGACTGAGAGTCATGGCTCAGTTTGACTGGCACGCACCCCTGTGGATCATAAGACAAACGTGAAGTGACTTGACTGCTGAAAACCTGGCAAAAGGCTCAGAAAGGAGAATTGTGCAAGATTGCACAGCTTAATCTTGTACTGCAGCCTGTTTGCCCAGGGGCGACTGCATGTACTCATTATGGGCTGTGCAGTGAGGCATGGCCAGCCACAGGAAGGAAGACACCAAGTGGAGCTAAATCTAGGCTTTGTGACCCACTTTGAGGATACACACTGTACCGTTAGGGTTCTTCAGAGATGTAGAACCAACAAAATACATACACCAGGGCTGATCAGTAAGTCTGGTGTGTGTTTCAATTAAAAAATATTTATTTATTTATTTAGGATGGAACTCAAGGCCATTTTTGTTTTGATTTGTTTTGAGACAAGGCCTCAATGAAACTAAATTGCTTGAATCTGCAGTCCTGCCTCAGCCTCCCAGGTGCTCAGATAACAGGTGTGTACCACCACACCCAGTGAGGAATTCCGTTTTCATGCCTTTCCATGATGGTGCAGCTCCCTCGGTTTCCACAGATGCCTGGTGTCCCAAAACTTGGCTCAGGCCGCGGTGTGTATGTGCGTGGATATTCAGGACCGAGAGCAAGTGTGGTTCCTTACGGAAGGCCTTGGGAATGCTGCCTCTGGCGTTGAGGCCTAACTTTGCCTCTGATTTGTTCTTCGGGCCTCGGTTGCTTTTCCTTACATGATCTTCCTACTTAAGTGAGCTACTTCCATCCCACTAAGGGAGCCTCTCACCCAAGCACTAGGACCACAGGTCTGCCTCATCTGCCCTGGACTTCTGGATACCCCCAACTGAGATTAGACCTTCCTTTTCATCCCTCTAGTGGTGTGGTCCCCTCAAAGTCACCATCTATGGATGCATTGGTGGTTGTGCACATTTGCACTGACAGCTGCGGGACAAGAAGGAGGGCTTCGTTGGGAGGGGTGAGTTCTTGGTGCCTCCGAAGGGGTCACAGGTGAGACATTCTCCAGGCAGAGTTGCATAGCTAAAGACGCTCCTGTCCACTGGCTTGCATGTCCCTGAGAGGCCCTCACTACAAGTAGGAGAAGGACTTTGGCCATGACATTGTTCTCATAAAGCCACTGTGTTACTTATTTGATGAGGGGACAAGGGTGCTGGAGCAGAAGCAGCTTACATAATGAAGTATGAGCATGATCAATACACACCGCGAATGTCCAGTTTTTTTATTACACAAATATTGCCATTCATCTCCTCAAAATACCCCAGTTGGCGCACACTTGTGCCATTGTTCATGCGACTTCGTGAAGCATTTTGAGGAGTCCTCTTTCACATGCTTACGAGATATGATCAAAAGTGGGGTGTCACCGCCAAAGCAGTTGGTTGGTAAAAATATTACAGTGTGTCCTCGTCCGCCTTATTCACTAGATCTGGCACCGTGTCACTCTAGCTCGTCCCAAAGTTAATATAGCCATGAAAAATAATTCAGGACATCGAGGGAGCCACAAGAGCACAACTGAAGACACCCTCGAAGAAAGACTTCAACAACTGCTTCAGAAAGAGAAAGAATGATTGGATAACTGTGCTCTAAGGGAAGGGAAATATTTTGATGGAGATTAATGGCTACGTGTCTTTACAGTAATACATTTTTTTAAAAGTACACGTTAGCCTTTTTTTTTTTTTTTTTTTTTGAGACAAGGTCTTGCTCCCAGTCCAGGCTGGTCCTGAACTCACTGCTCAGCCTCCTGACTGCTGGAATTACAGGCATGCACCACCACACCCGGCTTACATGGTGCTGGGGAGTCGAACTCAGAGCTTGTGCTTGCTAGGCAAGTGTTGTAACCACTGTGCTATTCCTCCAGCCCCTCACCATTTTTTTTTTAATATCACACATCCTAGAAAGGTATCTGTCACTTGGGTTTGGCTCATAGGACTGTGGAGGCTTAGAAGTCCATGACTTGCCACCTGCACGCTAAGGTGTAACTCAGCCGAGCCCAAAGGCCAGAAAACCAAGGGAGTCTGTGTGGAAATCCCAGCCCGAGGGTAGGAGAAGACGTGATGAGACGTTTCAGCTTAGGAAGTGAGGGGCGAAAGTGAAGTAAAATCCCCTTTTTCTTTACTATACATTCTGTTCATGTCCTTAAGGGATTAGATCACTGAGTTATGATTCAGAGGCTAATCTCATCAAAAAATACCCTCACAGAAACATTCAGAAGGAATGTTTAATCTGGACACCCCATAGCCAGTCCAGCTAACACAAAATTAACCATTACATATATGGTGGTCAGTAAACACACACATCAGTCATTCACATGTGCACATAATGCTCTCTGTCTCTTTAGGAAAAAAATTCTGAAGATTCCTGGAAGAACTCAGGTCCACTAAAAAACCAGGGCAAAACTGTGGGGCTTCAATTCTGTATAGATTCCAGGGAGCAGAAAGGAACAGCATGGAAATGAAATTCCTAGCGTCCTTTACAGTTTCTACATCACTCCTCAGATTATGTGTCACCCAACTTAGAATACTTGCAAAAGAAGTTTTTCTGCCCATTTCACTAAGGAAGTGAGGGCAATGAAACTCAAGGAGGTTCCAGGATGTGTTGTGGGTGCAGGTGTGATCCTGGAGATTGAACCCAGGTTTTTTGCAAGAAACTACATCCCCAGATTTTTTTATTTTCTAGCTTGAGACAGGGTCTTTCTGAGTTGCCCAGAGAGGGCTTAAACTTATGAGCCTACTGCCTTAACTGCTCAGAGTGTTGAAATTTTAAGCATATGCCACTGTGCCCAGCTAAGAAGATTGAGGGATTTATTGGATGTCCTTAAACTGTTGAGAGGTTGAGACTAGAACCTAGAGCTCTGGGGAGACAGTAGAAACGATCTTCAGGACTGTGTTTATTGTCTTTAGACATTTGTGCAAGGTTGAACGGAGTCACTTGGTGATGATTCAGTAAGAAAACCCTAGGCTGGTTCTGCAAGGGCTTTTGAAGAAACTTCCCAAAAGCCATCTTCATTGTCATCTCCTCAGCCTACCTTGAGGTGGTTAATCATATTTTATGTTAGAATTATCTCATTAATCTTACATGGAAGTTGGAATTGCTGTAATTCCTGACCACAGAGGAATGCTTTGCATTGGGATTCTCAGTGAGTGTGGAGACCACACCAAACTCCTTCAAGTGAAGGATCAGGAAAACCTTGGGACAATTGGAGAATTTCCCTAACATGCCACGTGGGCCTCTCAGGGGCTGTTGTTTGGAACCATTGAGGACCCTCTGGTGGAAACCTTGCGGAGAGTGGTATTAATTATTATGCTACTGAAAACCTGAGATATCTTCCTTCAGCTGCTTTTCCACTGGGATGTTGCAGAGCTGGTCTAGAAAAAGTGCCACACTCCCATGTCTTACTCAGAGGCACGTGTGCAGATAGCCATGTTTTATCATTTTGTAAGTTTTCAAAAATCAAAGCAGTAAGAAAACCATGCCTTAAGTGCACACCACCTGGGCCCAGTAACCAAGTGACATGACGTTCTATCAGTGAGTCTCAGGATAAAATTATTCCATCCCCACTTGGCCTTGGTTCCCAGACAAGACTCCAGCTCAGAAAACAACCTGCAAAGACCCCTTCTCAAATGACTCTAGGAGCCCTAGGGGCTTCCGTAGACCTACAGATTGCATAAGCCAGAGGAATGTCACACCGCCAGACTCTGCACATGGCCAGATGGACGCTGCCTAGAGACCTTCCTTAAAGAGTCTCCTGCCTCCTCTCCAATTTCCCCATTTTTGGCCTGCATCGTGGGAAAACCTAGAGTCCAGGAAAGTTATGAAAATTTTTTCATATACTGTTTGTTGCCTTCTCTGGTTCATTTTCTCTGCTTGAGCAGAAAGACATGAAGGAATCTACCTCTGGCTTGCCATGGAAGTCAGCTGAGGAAAAGGGAGTCGTGTTGTTTAATGTTACATGATGGTGTGGTTTTGATAGGAGGATCTCTGGAAACTCCTGTTAGCTCCTCTATAGAGAACTTGGCTTTCAGATTTTTAAGTACAATGGGAAGTTTGTGCAATGGGCAGAAACTCTAGGGCTCTGTTCTGTCACAAAAAAACATCTTGAAGAAAAATGATCACCTGGCAGAGTAGGGTATAATAGAGTGGGAAAAGACTGAACAGAAGATGTCAGAATTGGGGAAGATCAGGGCATTGAGCCAAGACCAAAAGTCTTTTCTTAACAATTAGGACGACGTCTTCTCCCTCCTCCTAGTTTGGTTCTTATTTACACCGTTTAGATCTCCACATCAGCTCCTCTGAGAACATCCATTGAGGTGATTCTTGAACTCCATAAATATTAAATGAGATGATAAGAAATAGCACAGCTATCTTGCCTTCTGGTTTTGTAAGTGTGTGTGGGTTTGAGGACACTTGGTTCTTAAGTCTTTTCTGTCTAACTGGGCGCATTTTTATTCTTGCTTTTTTGTAATATCTTCACTGAGGATGGTCAAGGTCAGAGATGGTGAAAACTCACCCAATTAAAGACACTAGTTTCCACTTACCCTGAGGACAACTCCAGTGAGAAAAAACTTGCTGAAACCAGGTTCGGCATTTAATGGTTCATTGTTGGATGCTTTACTGTGAATAACATTAGGGTTAATATTCACCAACAGAACCTCCTGAACTGCAGAATGAGCTGTAAAGTAAAAGACCTTTTTCCCTTTTACTCCCCTCCCTGGTCCCCAACCCCTGGGTAGATATTTCCCTTTAGCTGATAAATTAAATGGTGAACTTAAACACTCTGCTCACACTTGAAAAGGTTGGGTCTTTTCCCCATTTTTGTATATGTAATACACAGTGATTACACTGAGCTTGGGAATTTTGTGCATATACAGATCGTGTCTAACTCACAATCCCTTCCCTTCCTTCCTATTTCCTCTCTTTCACGCCCTCCCTTACCCCTGTGACTCTCGAATCTCACCCATTTGACTCTTATTAGTTTGCGTTCTGGGTTTCTCATATTAGAGGAAATGTGCAATATTTAACCTTCTGCATCTGACTCACTTCACTAAGCATGATGGTCTCAAGATGGGTCCATTTATCTACAAACGGCTCCAATCTATCTGATCTATGAAAGAATAGTGCTCCATTGTGTATATACACCACATTTTTTATATCCATTGGTCTCTTGGCATCTTCCATGATTTAGGTATTGTAAGTTGTGCTGCTGTAAACATGGGTGTATATGTATCTCTGGTATATGTTGTTTTCAACTCTTTTGGAAAGATACCCAGAAATGCTATCACTGGGTCAAATGGAATATTTATTTTCAGCTTTTTGAAGGATCTCCACACTGCTTTCCATAGTGATTGTACTAGTTTACAGTCCTACCAGATATGTAATGGGTTCCTTTTCTCCACAACTTCGCCAACACTACTTGCTATTCGAGATTTTGGTATACACCATTCTCACTGGGGTAAAATGGTACCTTACTGTTGTTTTGATTTGCATTCTGTAATAGCTAGGGATGTTGAACATTTTTTCATGTATTTTTCTGGCCACTTGTACTTCTTCTGAGAATTGTCTGTTCATTTCAGTTTCCCATTTTTTAATTGGGTCTTTGATTTTTAGGGATCTCTTTTTCTTGATTTCTTTGTGTATTCTAGTTATTAGCCTCCTGTCCAAGGTATAGCATTTTTTTTCCTATTCTGCTGGTACCCTCTTCACTCTTTTAAATGTTTCCTTTGCCATTTAGAAGGGTTTTTAATTTGATATTGTCCTGAAAGGGTTGTTTTTTGAAGTGGCTTTGAGTTTCACATCAGATAAGCCTGCCAGCAGCCGTTAACCATTAGTCCAGGTTGACCATCAGCTGCTACGAAGGTGTAAATGTTTGACGGAAGAGCACACACACCAGGGCACTAGCAGGTACCGTGAACACGCTAGGAAGCTGATCGGTGGGAAAGGAAATGCACATAGTGAGAGGAGACATGATCTATTGTGGAAACCTGGAGAGAGTTTCTGTTAAATCATTTGTGCATTGTTAAATGATTTACATTCAATGGGACCTGGTAATCCCAGAAGTGCAATTCCCGACATTCCTCCACATCCCGGCACTGACAGTCTTTATCAATTACAGCGGCCATAAAGCCCTTTCAGCTGGCTAAACATAAACAATGATTGTTCATCATTCTTCTATATGCTTGTTAGTTCCCACAATCAGTGCTTCTGAGGTGGTCCCGTAGCAAATATTATTATCCATCTTTGCAATTTTTAGACCTCAAAAAGCCTGAGGTTATCCTTTTTCCAAAAAAGATTTTATATATATATAGATAGATAGATAGATAGATATAGATAGATAGATAGATAGATAGATAGATAGATTGTTTGAATGCATTGATTTGCATACAGGAACCAGTTCTGAGCCAAACCCCCCTTGCCCTCCCAAATGGAAACAAGTCCATGAATCAGAGTTTAGTTTATAATACAAGTGGAAACTAATCCTTAAGTTATGTTTTAGGTTCTGTCCTGAGAATATGTTGACTGAGACTGAGTCCTTATTGATTTGGAGGAAGGAAGGTCCCAACAGAGATCATATAGTGCATAAAAAGTTGAGGATTTGCTTTCAGCCCGTGGCTGCCATGAAGGCCCATGAACAAGTCTTGTCATGTTTTTGGATTTCAAGTCTCAAAATAGGCACGGGGTTGGGGTGGCTGGTCTCTCTATCTCTCCTTGCTGTCATCCCTTCACTCACTATGCAGTGGCTCAGCTCTTTTGAGCGCACAGGATTGGCTTCATGGAAGACAGTTTTTCCACAGTGGGGTCGGTGTTGGGGAGCTCTTAACCACCCTGGCTTTACCTCCGACCATCAGGCAGTAGATTCTCATACGAAATGTGCAGACCCATTCTCTCGCATGCGCAGTTCACAGCAGGGGCTGTGCTCCTACAAGAACCTGTTGTCTGCTGATCTGACGGGATGCAGGGCCCACATGAAAACGTGCGTGACGCAGAGTGGCTCTAAAGACAGACGAAGCTGTTCACACTGGCCAGCTGCTCAATCCTGCAGTGCAGCTGGTTTCCACACAGGCCTCAAGCCAGTGTCAATTTTTGGTCCTGGGGTCTGGGGATACCTGCAGTATCTGACTATTGATATCAAAGAAAAAATGATATGGACACCTCTGCTTAATCTTTACAGGAGTTAATTTGCTTATTATGGATGCATGCTGAGGGACTCCAGGTTTCCCTATCTCAACTAAGCTATGAGAGCAACACAGTACCATGCACTTAAAAGTTTATTACAAGAGTAGATTGTGTTACTAATGCCTAACACACACACGTGGACGTTTTTGAAGATGATAGGTGTGTTATGACTTGATTGTGGTGATGGAATCATGGATGTTTGTCTATGTTCATACTCAGCAAATTGCACGTTAAACATATGCAGTTTTTGTATGTATTCTAATTATACCTCAATAAAGCTCTCTAAAAACATAAGAACTACAGTCATGTGTCACTTAATAATAGGAATATATTCTGACAAATATGTCACTAAGTGATTTTGTCATTGTGCAGACATCAAAGAGTATATGTGCACAGACTGATGGCTCTGACATCACTAGGTGATAATAATCTTAGGGGACTGCTGTCATATTTGTGGCCTGCCAGTGACCAAAACATCCTCATACAGTATATAATTATATATACATTTTGAAAAAATACACATTGGATTGTTTTCAAAGACCAGGGAGAAATTTATGTTCTTTGAAAGTCATGTTTCTTAATGACAGTTAAGTATTTGGGGAAAGAATAAATAGGACAGAAGCATTTTTAATCAAACCCCATATGAGTACCAGCCAGTAGAAATGTTCTCAGTGGTAGAAATGTGTATCTGTGCTGACCACCTGATAGCTGCTAGCTACAAACTGTGAGCAAAGGAAGAAATCTGCCTAGTACAATTGAGAAACTGTATAGTTTCCATTTTATCTAATTTTAGAGGGTCATAGTCCCATTCTAGCATTTCTTTCAGTGAAGCCTTGCTACTAGTTTTGAAGTGAAATTGACAAAGAATTGGGTCTCAAGCAACCACGTTCCAAAGAGTAATAGAAGGAGCAGGTGTGGGAAAAAGCTGGGGGGGGGGGGGGGGGATGGTCCACTCTTTGGTGTCTTGTCAGGAGTTAAAGGTGAAACCTTTGAGACAACTATGAGAGCCCAAAGCCCTGATTCTTTCTGGTAAAAAGGATGTCTGAAAATGTTAAGGACCATGTGACTCAGCAGAGGTTCAGAGACCAAAAATATTTTATGGGTATTTTAATTCCGGAGAACTCCTAGAAAAGAAGGCCAGGCTCTTCTTAGAGACGAAGATGTCAAAAAGGACCAAACTTACCTTTCTTGTTGGTTGTCCCTTTTAGGAGCTCATTGATGTTGACAGTGAAGTGGTGTTTGAATTGGCTTCCTATATTTTGCAGGTAAGTCCCCTACACAGAAGAAAGAGGAAGTAAGACCTAACAATGCACAACCACTAGCCATATCCACGAATGATTTGCTCAGCCTTGTCTAGCCTCAGGGTAGAAGAAGCTCTTTGCAAAACTGATATCATGACAGTAAAATAGGATTTTCTACTAGCCCAAAATATCAAGTCAGCCTATTACTATAAGGGAATGCTATATGGTTAGCCTGATCCTGGAGGACACTGAAGTCATTCGGTAACCCCACTTTCTTTGAAACTAGTGCCTTCTTCCAACCTGGGCAAAGCCAAGTGAAAAATAGAATAATAGAATAGAATTATTTGTCAAAAGAATCACCTATGACCTCCTAAACAAACAAAAGAAATCTTTTGCTTATGGTAAAGAGAGAAATGCAGAGAGAGAGAGAAAGAGACAGAGAAGGAGATACAGATCTTGTATTACCTTTAATAATGACAAGGTAAGTTGAAGTGACATTAATTTATTCCTTCAGCAGATATTTTTTGAACACTGCTGTGTTCAGGGTGTTACACTAGATTCGCTGAAGTTTGTGTAGCCTCTCCCTCTAGGGCCTTTGGTATAATTTGGAAGTAGCTTGCAACATGAAATGAAATAAAAGGTATAAGAAATAATCTTATTCAGACATATGTCCAGACTCACAAAACTTAACTTGATTAGTTAGGCCAGAACCCAAAAGTAGCACCTTGTGTCTTTGCATATTACTTTCTAAAGTTTTACTTCAGTTCTCATATTCAGGGGCCACGTGGGTTCCTTCCCTTTCAATCTTGTTCCCATTGCAAACACGATGACAGCGCGAGATAGCCAAACTTACCTCAGTCAGTCAAGGCATGGTCATGAGGGTAGATGTATTTTAAAGTCTGTGAATTATTACTGATGTTTAATTTCTTCTTCTACAGGAAGCAAAGGGAGATTTTTCTAGGTGAGTTTGAAAAAAACATTTTCTTTTGGCTTAAAAATGATTTCTGTTGCCTTTTTCATTAAAAACAATATTATCCTGCCTGTCCTCTGTAGGAGACTTTACTAATTACATGTTAGTGATGAGATCTACTCTCAATTTATCACTTAAAACAATAGATCGGCCAGAGAAAAGGGAGCAACAAGGACAGTCTCCATAAGCGGACAGCGCTCAGGGTGCAGGAGGCTGAGCCTGGAGTCCGGTATCTCCTGTGGCCATTGTTCTAAGTTTGACCAGCTGGTCAGGTATCTCTGTGTTGCCTCTGTATGAAAGTGGTTGCAGATAACCTGACATAGCCTTAGTAAGTATATGGACATCTTTTATTTCCCTCTCAATTAGCCTGCAAACTCTCAAGAGACAATACTCAGGTCTATAGGAAGTTATCTTTCAGGGAAGTATTACAGCATAAATATCCCCTATCAGCTTCCCTTCCTTTTCAAGATACTGTGTTGGAGAAAACATAAACAGGCTTAATTGCTGGAACCTGGGAACAACTTCTTTAACCCTATAGAAGTGCACTCCTGAGTCTTGTCCTTCCTTTCGTGAAGCGCTACCCACTGAGCCATGGGGCAACGATCGTCCACAGTCTGTTACAATCTTCCCATGGTGCCTTCACAGAGCACAACATGGTAGCCCTACACCAGTAGGGCTTTCTGCTCAGGGGCAGACATTGTTCTCGGGGTTCTGTTTTATCAGACCTCTCTGAGAAAAGTCCAGGCCGGCCTGCTCTTTAGGCTCCAAGTGTACAGATAGGGGAGAACCGTACACTCAGGAAAGCAAACAAGCTCAGGGCTTATGACTGGCTCATCAATAGGAAGAGAAAAAGAAACAGAAATCATACTTATACTCCATCAAGAAACTTGAGTTTTGCCGTGAGGTGCAGGATTAGATCTGTAAATGCAACGTAACCCAGCCTCAGGTCTATGTTCTCTGTCAGATGTCTCAGCAAAAGTAAAAATTGATTCTACAGTCTCAAATAAGACTTGGCTAACTTTTTCTGTAAATGGCCAAACAACCACTCTCTTGGGTTTTGGTGTCCACTTGGTTCCTGTTGCAGTTCTAGGCACAGAAAGTGCCACAGATGATGTCAGCAGATCAGTATAGTTGTGTTCCAATAAAACTTTGTTTAGGAGCCCAGAAATGTGAATATTGCTTAAATTTTCGTGTGTCACAGAATCTTCTTCTCTTTGTCCTTCTCCCTCTTCTATCCTTCCTCCCCATCTGCCTCCTCCTCCTCTATTTAAAAATGTGAAAGCCATTCTTAGTCCACTGGCCATACAGCAGAGGTCCACATTTGGCCAGTGAATTGTGCTTTGCTGATATCTGGCCTCAAATAGGGTCCTGCGGCTCCATTTGAACATTTGCATAAGGTTACTTCTGGGCTTCCTTCATGTACGTTTCCCAAATTCTTAGTAGAAAAAACTTCTTAAATTTTTAATAGATAATGACTTTAAGAGCCTTAGCTAGGGACCTTGAACATGGTCAGAGGCTGCTCCATTTGCTTAATTTGTCAATGAAATATTTTCAGGTTGTAAAACCTAGTTTTCATCATTATTTCCTTTTGCTTTCTGACTTTAACAAGGCATATGAATTTGGGGTTTTGACAAGTTGAAGTCCATGTCTCCTTGTAAAGATTTCTGAAGTGCTGTGACCAGTGGTTTAAAAACCACAAATCCAATGGATTCCAATGTCTAGTCAACTTACTCAGAAGATATTTTTGTACTCGCCAGCTCTGAACTCTGCCATAAACATTATTTATTTTTGAGAGCACCCTGACATGGTGGAATGTGAAGTGGGAACAGTCTCATCTGGCCCCACAGATCATGAGAACTTGGCCACATGGGTTGCCAGGAGGAAGAAGTGTAGGCCAGACCCCTGAGGCCATTCCTGGCCCCCTAATGAGCTGTGGAATGCCAGCTTGTTGGCTGAATTCCGAGGAGGGACAAAGAGTCCCCATTGAACTTCCTTAGCTGGAGCGCTCTCCAGTAGTTTGTTTGCAGCTGCAGCTGTCTAGGGAGAACTGTCAGAAGAGGGAAAGGTCAGACAAATTGCTCAAAATTCAGTTTGTCTCCTCACATAAAAGCCACACTGTGGAAGGTGGGATGATCTAGTAGTGGGAGTCCCTGAGACACACCGCTTTTTGGAGTAGCCATGGTTTATAAAGCTCCTCAGAGAAGTCCAGGGCAAGTCGTATGCCTGAGTGAGCTGGAGGTTTTGAATAAGAGAAGTAATTTTAAATTCCCTGTATGTCTTCATACACACACACACACACACACACACACACACACACACACACACACACACATACACTGCATAGAGCCTATAACCTATACCTAAGATATCCTAGAATCTAATAGTCAAGAAACCCTTTAAATTAATGATTTCACAGAAAAGGCAAAGTAACTCTTCAGAGCCCGGGGAGGGAACAGGTCTTGTATCTGTAAGTTCCCAAAAGACATTTGCCCAGGATGCTGTTACTCACATACTTCCATTTCAGTAACTAAATACAGAATATAGCTACATGGAATGAGTATTTAAAACCTACAAATTATGGGAGTAATTTCCCTGAAGCACAAGAGGAAAAAGTCTGTTTTACAGATGAGAGAAGTCAAAAGTGCTGATGTACTTCAATAGAAGAACTGTATATAAAGACACCCCAGAACGCTAATGCTTTCTCATGAAACTCACAGGCTCCTGTCTTTGTTTTGGCCTTTCATTTGCTTAGCAGACCCCTGAAGGTTATTCTTACATAACTCTTTTCTTTCCAGTTAATGGAAATGCTCACTTCCTTGTCTTATTGAACTTGACAATGAAATGATAGGTTTAGCATGGCGGAAAGAAAATGACTGAGGTATGGACAGATAAGTAGCATGGTCTTCAAAAGGACGAACTATAGGCCATGTGAGTTCATATTCTGACAGATAGTGGACAAATTTGTACAATATCATTAAAGGATTAGGAAATAGTCTTATCTAAAAATAATGTTTTCTCACTTGTATTATTTTCCGTAGCACAACATGTATCATCTTGTTTCATTTCCTGGTGTTCATATGTATTAAAAAAAATCCCCTGCATGTCTGTCAGCATTCAGGAAATCAGTAGATTGGGCACTTCTGTTTAAAAACAACCGAACAGCCCTGGAGCTGTTAACCAACAGAGCAAGCAGTAGGAGCGAATAGTAACTGGTAAAGGTCCAGTGTAGATTAAAAACAGTTCTCACTTGATAACCGCCATTAACAGTAGTCAGCTGACAGATGTTACCTATGATTTCTACAAGCTGTAATTAATCACAAATATTATAGGGTTGTGAGTGCTGAGCACTGGCATTTTTAAAAAACTTTTTAAACCCTTGGGTTATTGTGGGAAAATAATATTTTCTCCTGTAGGAAGGTCAACATGGTGAATACCATTAAATCTACCAACAAGATATCCAAAATTTCTAAGTTATATTCTAATTTACTGTAATAGCAATCTTGTCACTACAGTGGGCTAAGTGTGCTAAGTGAGCTGGACTTTTTTTTTTTTTTTCCTAAAGAGAAGTTCACTTCAAAACCTGCTGACCAATCCACTTACCCTAAGCTTGAGAATGACCTCACTTGTCATCTTCTGATCAGCCCTTCTGGAAGTGTGACGTAAATTTAAAATAATAATACTAATTTTAGTGATTTTGCAAAACTGAAATTTTAAACCACTCTATGGTGAACATCACAATGCATAAATGTCCAAATCACACTATCTTTGATATACTCATCCATATATGAACAGGGTCTAGTAAGAAAACATCTGTTATATAGAATTTTTTGGTTAGCAAGATTTATTGAAACCAGATCAGTAAAACTCTGTTACCATGGGCCGCCTACTGGAACTTGGAATACCTTTGTTACGGAGGACTGGATATACCAACGCTAATCATGGAAGCAGGGTTGTCCCAGCATGAGATTTATTAGGACCAGTACTCCAACAACACCTGAATGGACTGGTATTAAAGAAATTCCATGTAAAGAACAGTGGGCCGTGTTCTGCCCTCCTGGCCGGCTTCCTGGTCCTGGGAGTGAGCCCTTTGGTCTTCAGAGGTGGTGGGAGGTGCCCTGTGTCCGAAGGCGCTCCGTTCCAAATACACACAGTAGCAAAGGAGAAGTGGGGTTTTGACTGAATACTGGGGAGTGGGGGTCATTTTGTGTGACATCTGTGCAAAATTAAATGCTTGTCTGTGTGAGACAGCGTCATTGTGTCAGAGTTCAGTGGTAAGAACCCTTCCTCTGTCCCTGAGATATCAACTGCCAGTAATGTTGCTTTTTCTTTTTTTATTTCTTTTCTCTCTTTTTTTGAATCTTGCTTTTAGAAATAGAACAATGTGTCACTCAGTCAGTACAAGTAAATAGCAGTCCCTTATCAGCGAGGGAAATTGACTTTTCTTCCATTTTAGAAGAAAAATTAGAGTATTTATTTGTGCTGAGAATTTCCCGTTAACATCCAAACACCAGTGTTCGTAGGTCCCTGGGAGAGCAATTAGAGTTTAAAAACATAAAGGCCTTTTAATATTTTATTTTCTGTAATCCTTGAGACTGTGTCGACACAAGTTCAGAGACAAACTTTTGTGACCAAAAAGAGGCACCCCTCGATGTTTTTGTTTGTCTGAAATCTAGTTTATCTCTTTTAAAGTGCATTTGTGAGCTAATATGACCTAAGGTTGGCTTCTTGGTCTCACAAAATTCCAGGTTCTGAAGTCTTTTCTGTCAGGCCAGAAGATGCAAGCATAGGTTTTTCTGTTTGTTTGTTTGTTTTGTTTTGTTTTGTTTTGTTTTGTTTGAGACAGGGTCTCACTCTATAGCCCGGGTTAGTCCTGAGCTCACTATGGAGCCCAGGCTGACCTTGGACTCATGGCAATCCTCCTGTCTCAGCCTCCCGAAAGCATAGGTTAAAGGAAGAATTTTAGAAGATCTACAGGAAAAGAAGACAAAGAGCTAGCTTTCTTCTAAAGGATGCTGTTTTTAATAATATGCACATTTGTATCACTTGCTGCCTTTTAAAAGACAGGGAACATTTTTCTTGCCCAGCTGACAGGCAGCATGGAGAGCTGATTAAAGGGGCAGTCTGTACGTCACAGCTCCTAGCTCTTCGCATTCACACAAGTGATTTTTCTGGTACAAGTCTAACTGAGCAAGCTCAGTTTTAAATCATTATTGGACCTTTTGATCATTTGGGGTTTATTTTTCTACAGTTGTTTAATTGTCCCTAGAGAGACTACAGCTGTCACTGATCTTATGGTAAGAGAAATAAATTCACTGAGACTTTCAGATAATTAGTGAAAAAATACTCAGACATTTGTGTTGGGAATAGTTAACACTTGAAATATACCTTCCATAATCTGACAGGATGTGTCGTACGTAAACTTGCAAATTTCCCTACTGGAAACTTCCCAGGGAAAATGTCATCTGTTCAACTTGAAACACACCTGTCAGCCCAAAGACGATATTGTGCAGGGAGAATTGAAATTAATATAATTCTCTTGTATTTATTTTCTAAAAGAAGAAAGAGGGATGTGTGGAGTTTTCCCATGATTTAAAAATGACCTTGTGGGTCATGAGGCGCTCAGACACAGCTGGAATTTTTCATGCCAGCAAGAGCTTTAGGAAAGAGCAAACCTGTGAAAATTCAAAGTAGAATGTTGCAGTGGAAAAGTTAGACATTGTCACAGAAAGCTTTGTTTTGTGCACAAATGCCCATTTGACTGAGCTTTCAAGTGTGAAATTCACATTTTTGAAGTATGAAACGTATTCAGATAGAGTTTTTTATTTTGATAGGATATTCAACAGATCTTATGAATTGGGAAGAGAGAAGTAAGAATTATTATGACAGCTTATCTCTTTTGTTAAGCGTTTACTTGCTCTCCCCAGTGTATTTGAACTCTGACAGCAGAAAGGTTCATGGTTATAACTCCATGTCCCAAGTTAATGAGGGATATTAATAGAAAATTCATCAGTTGTTTCTTCACGTATTATTTGAGTAAAAATTATTTGTCTGAAATCATGGAATTCAGAGGCACCTTTTTAAATTGTCTTGCGTTTTACACATTTGCAACTAAATTAGAAACTTAGAAAAGCTCTTTTCAAGCTAGGAAAGCCAGACTCACTAATGAAGGAAGAAATTTTACTTATACAGCAGAGTAAGTAATGTCAGAAATAAACGCCCTGTACAGCCAGAAAAATTGGTGTCACTTACTTATCCTTGACACATGAATGCAAGATTTCATGCTAGGAAAAAAAAGTCTCTGAGGGTCCCCAGGTGCTTCCCTTTACCCACAGGTGTCAAACTCAGTTGCAGAAGGCTCACGTATGCAGTCGTACAGTCCCTCCAAGGAAGGTCCCTGCAACATCTCCCAAGCCATCAGCTTCTCTGAGCCTTTCCTCCACACCTGAGGAAAAGCATGTGACAGGAAGACAATTAGCAAGCACTTTCTCCTTTTCTTCTTTTTCTTATTCCCTTTTTTTTTTTTTTTTTTTGTCAGTGGGGATTGAGCACAGGACCTTCACATTGAGATACATTCCCCAGCACCCATTTCTTTTTATTTTATTTTATTTGTGTATTTTGAGACAGAATCTCTCAAATTCACTAAGTTGCCCCAGGCTGAGCTCGAACCTCAGCCTGCCTCAGCCTCTCAGAACTCTGGGATTACAGGCCTGTGCCACTCGGCCCAAGGTGTCCTGATTTGTGTTGTGGTTGTAACTTCAGCTTTCACTCAGTTCATGAGGGGAAAAAAGAAAGAAAGAAAGAAAGAAAGAAAGGGGGAGAGAAGGGAGGGAGAGAAGGAGGAAAGAGACGGTTGTTTCCTGTGTACTTCTTAAAGATCCGTAAAGAACAAAAATTTATAATATCGCTTATTAATCAATCCATCTTAGAGTTGTTTAGAACATGGTGTGATTGGGAAAATGAATGCAGAGGCACAGAGCATATCTGAAGGGTTAGGGTCTCACTTCTGAATTCCAAGTTTCTCATATCTGTGACAGATAATTCAGAGCTGACACCATGTAGTCCTTAACACCCTGGTGGGTTGGTGCTCAGACCAGGTAGGACAAATGCATGTCAAACATTGCCTCCAGGAAAAAGATTAAGTTTTCTGCCGAATAAGTTTAAGAAAGTTTGCCTCCTAGAGCTTCATAGATTTTGGAATTACCAGTGAGGGATTGAGGACCTTTTATTTTGCTTAGGAACTACCTTTCCCTGGAGAAATCTATCTTCATGATACATTTATAGAAATAAAAAAGTTAATCTGGTATAATAATATCATTGTTTCTGAGTTTCATCTTATTCCCTTACATCCCTCTACTATCATGGGTTTTGTACTTTGATGCTTTTGTGCCAGTGGAGATCCAACTAACTGGCCTCAGGAGGAGTTCTTTCACACTAGGCAGATGCTCTTGGCCCCTTATTCCTCCCACAAATTCCAGGCATCTCACTTGACTCAAGGGGAATTTCCTGAAAAAGCCGTTGCCTGATGTTTGAAACACCAACACATGGTTGGATTTTGCTAATCGTTTTCTCAAGCTTAATTTTGGCCTTCTTCGGTTATGTGGCTTGATTTCATTTGCTGTTCATTGTTGCAAATTCCCTCTTTGATGTATTGCTAGAAATTATTTTCCCCAGGTCATTCCAGCTTCTCCTGTTTTAGGCAGTAAAAGGCGAGCACGTCACCTCATCCCCCACTTCCATGAAAAACTATCAGAGCCTTGACATACCACTTTCATGCTAGCAACATTAATAGCTCCCTAGAAGGGCTTTTGTTTGTTTGTGGTCTTGGGGACTGAACATTCACCAGGGATTTGCACATGCTAGGCAAGCACTGTATCAAAGCTGCATCCCATCCCTTCAGTCCTTTTTACATTTTTTACTTATTTTTTTTCTTTTATTTATTTATTTGTTTTTTGAGGCAGGGTCTTGCTCTGGAGCCCAGGCTCACCTTGGACTCAAAGAAATCCACATGCTAGGCAAGCACTTTTTTCTTGTGAGTGCTGGGTTTATAGGCATGTGCCACCATGCCCAGCTTTATTTGGCTGGGGAATCGAACCCAGGGCATTGAGCTTGCTAGGCAAGTGTTTTAACCACTGTGCCATTCCTCCAGTCCAATTTTTTTTTTTCTAACTTTGAGATAAGGTGTCACCAAGTTGCCTCAAACTCAAAATCCTTCTGCCTTGGCCACCCTAGGAACTAGGCTTATAGGTATGTGCTATCACACTGAGCTTACCTAAATGTTTTGAATGAAATCTGGTTAATATTAAAAATAAAACGACTTTTATTCTTAATTGAGAAAGTAGTTTTCTAAGAGAACTTTCTGAGTTTCTTTCTAAAAATTGAATATGATTGATGAGCTGTATTAAGATGTGTCATTTACCAAGTACACTGGGCTATGAGAAACCCCAGAGTAGAAGTCCCAGGCTGGGAACTTCTAGTATATTCATTAGGTTACTGTCTGCCCTGGAAGTACAGGGACCACCACTCTCACTGAATGGCTGCATTGACAGGGGTGGACACGTTTTGTAAACAATAGAAAGGCAAATAGAACACTTCTGCCTACTTGTTTTAGGGAAGAACTAGGAGCCACGGGGTCTCTTCCAGAGTAAATGGGAGTCGGATGGGCTTCATGCCCTGGCGATTCCTTGTAATTTTGCATGTGTGTGTGTGTAAACTTGCTCTGGTGTGGAGCTCAGGAACTACTGCTAGTTTCGGTAAGGAAGTCAAGCGTATGGCTGTCATCAGCAGAATTTGTTTGCCAACAAATGAGTGGTGGGTAAAATGATCTCTTCCCCTTTTAGTGCCTTCCTTCCCCAAATGCACTTTATGTGTCGTGGGTGGGGGCAGACCCAACTGAAGAGTCAGATCAGTAAAAGAACTTCTCATTGTTTTCTTCACAGTTTCATCCAATAAAGTTTATGTAGTCAAGGTGCCATTTGGTACTGAAGGCACTCCCTGGGCAGTGATGAACCAAGAATCGAATCCTTGTGTTCAGGAGGCTGCCAGGGAAAGGGGAAGAGAAGATCCAGAAATCCATCACTGGGCTCCTGGTGTTTGGCAAGCTGGGTCTTTGCTTAAATTGAGTCTTACCGGCATATAGGCAAAAATTCAAACCCATGCTTGAGAACTGATGCTTTTTGAGCATCAAAAGCTTAGCTGTTTGAAAATCTCCATTGATTGTTTCATTTCCTGCTGGAGCAACTCGAATCTTGTTAGCCTGGCGTTGAAGACCCCCAGATTCTAGGGCTAACCTGCGTACAATTCACTTCAGTCTATCTCATTGGATCCAGTTGTGCAGCCCCCGTGATTCTTCTGTGTTCCACTGAGGATACATATGATCTTCCTACCTTTTCTTCCTGTTGGGTCTCCCCTAAAGCTTGCTTGTACCTCGGAGTCCTCTGGACTTTCAAATGTATTGTTTGAATTGACATGATTAAACACTACCCAGAGGTGTATGTGTGCCTCTTGCTTCCCCAGCTAAATTATGAGCACCTTTTAGATAAGGACTATGTCTCTTTGCTTTCTTTTTCTTTTTAATACTGGGCACTTAACTGAGAGGCTGCACATGCTAGGCAGATGTTCTACCACTAAACTAAGCTGTAACCTCAGCCTTCCTTTAAGGAAAAAAATTACTTTGGTACAGGGTCTCACTAGGCAGGTGGCTTTGAACTCGTGATCCTCTTGCCTCAGTGTCCCTGGTAGGTGAGATGACAGACACGAGCCTTTGCACTCAACTCTCATCACTTTTTGTATCCCCTATAGGACTTTCCATATATCATCGTGGCCTCCATTAAATAACTTATTGATTACCAAGTGGTAAATCCTTCACTGACCACTTAGATTGTCCAGTCGAAGTACCTGATTCGGATTCAAAAAATCCCAAGTTGAATCAGTGTATCCCAAGCTTGTTTTTTGGGCTTGTTGGTTGAAGCTAGGATTCATAAACTTCGCTGTCTGTGTTCTTAGAGCATTTGAAAAAAAAAAATGCTCTTTCTGTGAGCAGTTGTAGCATTACCATTACTGTCTTAGTTACTTATTCATTGCTGTGACAAAATCCCCAACCTCCACAATTGAAAAGAAGAAAGATTTGTCTAGCTCACAGTTTCAGAAGGCCTCTCACACACACAGTCCATTCATGGGACAGCTGGGAAGGGTGAAGGCTTATGGCAGATACAGAGGCCAGAGAGCCTCTCACCCCGTTGCTGATAGAGGCCAATTCAGGTTGGAGTGGAAAAAAAAAATTCTGCAGACTCAGGCAAGGCCAGAGCCTTGCCAGGAAGAAGCTGCAATAATATTTCTTATTCCTTCCATAAATTATTTGAAGCTGCCAATTGCAGCCCCCAGCCCCCTAACTCCGTGGGTGTTCCTCCCTTATTTTCTGGCCCACAAGTCACAACACACACCTGATGAGTTCCTTTCTTGCATCGTTTTTGCTTATTGATCTCCGTCTCATTGGTAGTACTGCCCAGTCTCCTGGCAGCCAGCATTTACCTTGATTTGAATGAGACACAGGAATTGCTGACATCCCAGGCTTGAACTGTAGATCCATGAGATGAGCCTGGGTAACTCTGGCTGACGCTTCTGAGCTTTTGGGGGACCACACAGGGGGCATCAAAATCATTCCCAAATTAACCCCACTAATGACTCTGGAGATTGCATGACTGCAGATTCCAGGGGCAGCCCAGCTCAGAAGGGCTGCAGGGCTGCTGAGTGTCTCAGAGGAGTTCAGCTGGATAAACTAGGGAAGTTTAAAATATCTTCAGAAGTACATTGAGTCTATGGGAAGAAGCTATTCTGGGTCCACACCAGACACATGAAGTCTTCCCACTTCACACTTTCTGAGTAGTTTCCGGGCCTTGTCAAAATCAAGGCTTATTTACTGATGATATTTCAGCAGTTTTTTGTGTGTGGTCAGTTTAAGAAAACTAGCATTGTGTATTAGTGAGGCAAGTGGAGCCCCTAAAGGAAGCAGCGATGCTGCCTGTTGTAGGGGTCCCCTGACCCAATGCTAGGGCCCTGGGGAGCTTCCACGTGGGGCTTCTTCATGGGGCCCTTGGACCCGCTGTATGAGAGTGAAATTCAAACCCTCTGAGCACTGCCATGGTTCTGTGCTACAAGAGAAGGCCCCTCAGCTCTCTGTATCCTAGACTCCTTTCCATATATATTAAGTAAATAAATAATAAGAAAGCTCCCCCCTCCCACCTCTTCCCAGTAAAAGGGAACAGATGTGGGGCTCTCAGACACGGCCATGGGGTCAGGTCGGATCAGACAGTGTGATGCTTTTCTCAGAGTGAGTGCTTCTTGGCTTTTTTTCTTGCAGCAATGAGGTCGTGAGGAGTGACCTGAAGAAACTGCCAGCCCTTCCCACCCAAGCCCTGAAGGAGCACCCCTCCCTGGCCTATTGGTAAGACTCCCTTGAGGGCACATGGGGCCCAGATAATACACCAATGCTTTGTCCACTCCTATGTGTTTTCTAAAATCCCCCTGGTATGAAGTCACTTGTATCTGTAGAAACTGTTTTCTGCATTTATTTAAGTGATGTACTATGTGTGAGATCTCTCCTTTTCTTTTCTTTCTTTCTTTTTTTTTTTTTTTTTTTTTTTTTTTTTTTTTTTTTTTTTTTTTTTTTTTTTTTTTTTTTTTTTTTTTTTTTTTTTTTTTTTTTTTTTTTTTTTTTTTTTTTTTTTTTTTTTTTTTTTTTTTTTTTTTTTTTTTTTTGCTTAAAAAAGTCCTTCTAACATTTCACTTTGGAGGCTTGGCTTTTTTCAAGAGCCTTTCATGTGCTGGTAGGGTTTCATGTTGGAACTCTGTCGTTCGATGACAGGACGTGTGAAGTTTAAAGACAGACGTGGGAGACGTACGGAGTTCTTTCTTTGCTGGCAAGAGAGAGCGAGCCTTTTCTTTTCCCTCAGTGTTTCATATCTCCTGATTTAGCTGCCGTGAAACTCTACGCTTTAGTTCATCTGTCAGGCCCTAAATTACTGATTCTGAGGTATTCAGGCCTTTGAAAGGTTCCCAGACTGTGGTTTGGGCCACAGCTGAGCAGGACTGGAGTCGTGGGGAGTGTATTGCAGTCCTGCTGGGTGCTCAGGCCCCGACCACTGCCCTCTGATGGGGACAGTCCTACTTCTCTGAGGCTCTTTCTGACCTCTCAGCAGAAACCAGCTTATGGTATTAAGCAAAGTCAAACAAAATGCACAGAGCAAGGTGATCTTAATAAGTTGTATGTGACTCTCGAAGTCCTCTGCATGTGTTTTTCAAATACTCAGATTACTAGTACTTCGTGTGGTCTGGACACTTCTAGGCAGCAAACTGTTCAGTTGTTCAGGTGGCTGCAGGTTAGGTAGGATAGGCTGGATCCTGATGCAGAGTTCATAGGTAGCATTAAACTCTAGTTTACAAATCATCTCTCTTTGAGAAGTCAATCATGAGCGAGCTGGACTCGAGGCCCAGGGCTGGGAGCTCCCTTCAGTGTGCTGTGTCCCTGGCTTCATCTTGTTGTCACTTTGTCTTGGGCAACATTGATCGGATAAACAATAGCATTCTATCATTATACTCTTCACCCAAAGAACAACTCTGTTTAACCTGCAGGGATTTGACATGTCATGTGCTTCCAACCTTCCCATTTTGCAGAAGTACATATGATCCCCAAAAAGTGATATGAACCCTCCTGCCCTTTTCCCGACTCCTGAGCTTCGTGCCATATCTTCTCCCAGTCGTGCATGCCCAGGAAACCAGGGGTGTAGGGGGTAGGAATGCAAGAAGGGAACTTGGGAGAAGAGTAGTTCTTCCACAGACGGATGTGTAGGAACTATGATGTTGGCGAGGGATCTAGAGTTAGAATTGCCCTTAGCCGACCCATTCCTCAGTCATCTCTCCATTTGTTTGTTTCCAGTGCACCTCAATACATATTTCAGATCTATGAACTCCTCCTCCTCTTCCTGCATTTTTGTCTCATCGTCTCCACCAGCATCTCTGGGCTCACAATTATTGCTAGTACAGAAGCACCTTCCTTTGTGCACACACATGTTGACCCTTTCAACGTGACCGTCTTCACCCGCATCCACGTCCATGGCTGTCTTGCCAGTAGAACAGGCCGCCCTTTCACACGCACCTGTAAGTGCTCAGATGACTGTGCAGAGCGCTGAGCAAGGGGCAGGGTGGGAGCCATGTGCCCTTAGCCTCACAGCCCAGCTGTAGCGGTAGCATGGACCATCTTGAGGATGCTTTATAGAACCTAATAGGATGCTGGAAGCAGTGGCTTATCTTTGTAATCCCAGGACTCTGGGAAGCTGAGGAGGGGGGATCACAGGCTGGATTCTGGGTAACTTAATGACTTGACAAGATTGTGTCTCAAAAATGTTTAAAAAATTTAAGAAGATCTGAGAATATAGCTCACTGCAGTGGCCCTGGGTTCAACCCTTACTACCACAAAAAAACAAAACAAACCTAGTAGTCCTTTCCACCTTCTTCCATTGAGGTTGGCCTCCTATGGTTGGCTCTAATATCTCAACCTGTGTAAGTGAATGTTTGCAAAGCAAAGACTCAAGAAGAGGGAAATGTCATTCATGCTTCAGATATTGAAGAAAAGTGGGGATAAAACTGGCAGGCCAAGCCTGACCAAGATTTTTTCCATTGTACCCCAGCATCACTCATCAGCAGTTTTGACCAAGACCCCTATGGGTGGAGGGGTCCTTTTCCTTATCCTCTGTGCCACACAACATCAGTCCGACCTGATCGTTCCTGAATCAAGAATGTGCACCCGCCGCCATTCTTGTGGGCTTTCCAGCTCCCACCAGCCTCTGTAGAAGTGGTGCACTGCCTTGAGGGACAGGGGAGGCAACCCAGTGCTCACAACCCAGTGAGCACTTTCAGGGTCCAAGCCAGGTCTCTGAGTTGTGAGTTGGTGACAGCATAGGTGGCCATTCTTTATTTTTCCATCTGTAAGGTGAGATTGGCACCACCACCATCCTACTCCAGACTGTAATTCAGAGAGAAAGAAAAAGTCACAGTGTGACAGGAAAACAGTGCAGGGTGCACAGTGATGCTGAGTCACTCTGTGGCCATTTGCTCTGCTCTTGTCCCCAAGCGTGTAACAACCGTGGATATCTCTCCCCAAGTGATTTCCCCGAAAGTAGGCATCTGAGGCAGGAAGTTAGAATGTTGTGGCCAGCAGCCCAGAACAAGGCAGAGTCGGGGCCTCGATCTGGGTTCTTCCTCGCAGTCCTAGCTGCCACCCTGCCATCTCTGTGGAGAGTGGGAACAGGAAGGGGCGAGGTGCGTTCCAAGCCTGTGTTGGGTATGTTGTCCCATGAGAGACCTGTGGCATTTAAATGGGGAGAAAGAGGCAGGAAAGTGGAGGCAGGTGAAAGTGGCCACTGTGGCTTCCTTGGCAGCCCTAGGCAGCAGGAGATGTAGGGTGAGATGGTGTGGCAACAGTATCCATAGCTGTCGGGAACCATGCGACCCCGAGGTCAGGCCATTCCCTTGGTGGAGAGCATCACAGCTACCTTTTTATGTTCACGACTGCGTGTCACATCAGCTTCCATGGCCTGAGACCCTCTCTCCCAGAGTTGCCGAAGGAAGCGGCTCATACCCACTTTGAGTTACTTGATGCCAACCCAGGAGTCGACCTCACCAAATCCCAGGTTACCTGCTAGGAATGGGGTCAACAGGGGTGTTTATTTGGTAGGTGAGGAGGAAAGAAACCAGAAGAACCATCCTAGAATCTCATGACATAGCTCTGAAGGTGTCCTGAGGCTGGGTTTGTCCCTGGAGACGATGCCACTGGGGAACTGTGTGGTAGGACCGGAGTCGGTCATGAGTTATGTAGAACATCTGCAGAGTCTGGGAGCTGAATCAGGGCTGAGTCTGCCCCTTTCTGGGTGCTGGACAGCAAAAATGACTCCTAGCTAAAGAAAGGCCCCTCCCTCCTAGCTAGCCAGGACCATTCTGGGTACCTTTTGGGACACTTCTTTTTTACAGAGTTCTGATTGGCTCACATGCACTAAATTTCAGAATGCTAAAATCAAAACTAAAATTGAAGCTGAAGGTGGTAATTGAAAGATAAATAAACTGCCCCCAAGGACAAAGTCATGAACATATGGAACGCATTATCCCCAAAGATGACCTAGCTAGAAAAGAAAATAGAAAGGGCTTGGAAAGAAGGCATCGAATAAATTCTGCAATAGTAGATTAATAAATAGGTAACAAAGATCAATGAGTGAGCTGAAAGTGTTGATCTCAGCATGCTGGAAGGCTGAGGCAGGAGGAGAATCACAAGTCTAGGCAACTTAGTGACTTAGCCAGACTCTGCCTCAAGATTAAAATGCTCTGGTGGAAAAGCTGAGTGTAGAGGTCCAGGGTTCCATCTCCAGTAGAGGAAAAACTCCATTAATGAGATCTTAACGATACATCGCGGAGATCAGCTCCCATCATGGAGCTTTTCTGGGAGACAGAATGAGGCCCCTCTGTCCGGGGTTAGTTGAGGCACTGAGAGAGCAACGGAGATCAAGTCCGTGTGATCAGACATGGAGGCCAAGGCTTTGAGACCGGACTCACAGCAGGCAGGGTGAGAGGCCTCTGCTCACGCCCACTCTCCTGTGCTGCTCAGATTGGCTCTGTGGTTCCCAGGGCCGCAGTGGGGCAGCCATCGCTCCGAGAGTCACCTCACGGAAGGCTGTGCCGCTGCCTGGCAGCTCTCTGCTGTGTCTCAGTGAAGTTTGGCTGCTGATTGTCCCCAAGGAGCCAGCTAATTTCATGTTTTAGAATTGACTGCCATCTGATTCCAGTAGCTGGCTTGTAGTTTCTCCGGTGATATTCGGGGTTTCTGTTGCCTCGTGGTTAGTATTAACCAGGCCCAAATTCAGAACTTTTGTCCTCTTTTTAAGCACTGAGTTCATGACTACTCATTCCAAGTACAAGGGCCATGATAAAGTGTACACAGATTCCCCCTAGGGCAGAAAAGTTTTGTTTAAAAGTAAATACGTAACCCAAGAGTTTTTTCTCTAGCTGAGTTGGGAAATGTAACTTCAGGACAAATGATATTCCAGGATCAGTGGCACCTTGGAGTTTCTTATGCTATTACTAAGCTCAGAAGAGTCTCCACCGGCAAGACCCAGAGCCCCTAATAACAGGACTTTCTTTCTCATTCTAGTGAAGACAGAGTAATTGAGCACTATAAGAAACTGAATGGCCAGACGAGGGGTCAAGCAATCGTGAAGTAAGTGCACATTCCCAGCACACAGAAAGACTGTGTGTGTTGGTGTGTTGGTGTTGACTTATTCCACGTCCAGGTTGTCCAGTTTTGGGGACATGATCAATCCCAGAACTTTATCACATACACATCAAAAAAAGAAAAAAGTAAATGATCGTTCCCAGAACTTTATCACACACACATCAAAAAAAGGTGTATGGTACCATTTCTGCTGAATAACCATGCTGTGATTTTGTGTGTGTGTGTTTGTGTGTGTTGTCTTCCCAGCTACATGAGCATCGTGGAGTCTCTCCCAACCTACGGGGTTCACTATTATGCAGTGAAGGTAAGTGCCGCTTTAGTGAAGGTAGCCCACCTGTCCTAATAGAAGGGGATAGGAGGTGCTAGGAGGGATTTTGAGGGGATTGGAGTCGATAAGGAAATGAATTGTCCAGAAAGATCATATGTCAGGAAAACTGGGCAACTGAATTTTACTCTCCGGTACAAAACCTGGTATCATTATGCCCCCAAGCTCATTTTTCCTTTTTGTGAAGTGGCATGGTAAATTCCTACTTCCTTTTGGCCTCAGAGGAATTCTGGGAGATCAGAACTTGAGAGTATCTCAATGGGAAAACTGCATCAAGTACAGGCACTGTAGGGAACAAAAAGCTTTCAACAGAATTGAATGTTCTCAAAGACAATGTAGACAACTTTTCCAGAGAAGAATTGGAATTGTGTACAGATATAGTAGGTCTCCGTTCTTGAATATTATGATGGCAAATCCAATGAGGCATTGACTCAATTCTAAGTTTAATTTTATCCATAATGTTCTGGCTGGGATCCCTTCTTTAAAATAGTGGACAAGAATGTCCCCTAGTAGAAGAAAAAGTTCTTTTCCTTCTTCTTCCTTCATTAACTCCTATGTGGTTGCCCAAAGTCCAGCTAAAAAGAATAGAAAACATGTTTGAACTCCAGACAGTTCCGCCAGCCACCTGAGAATCTCTTGCTCTCTTACAGTGTCTTTTTCCATGTTACTACCCAACTGTATCTTTAATTTCTTGATACTCAAACACGCACCATGTTTCATTCACTGTGTGCCATCTCCAATACCCTGCATAACACATTATATGCCATTGATATGCCTTGAATTGTCTGAATCTTTTGCTGAACTGCAAGCTTTAGATGGCAAAGACTGTGTGTTATAATCTGTGATACATTCCCAGAATCCACTGTAGTACCTGGCACAGAGTAGCTGCTTGGTAAACATGTACTGAGTAAATGTGTACTGAGAATTGAGTCGAATGGTTAAATGTATGCATTTCCATAATGAGAACTATAATTGTGAAGCCCATGGCTATGAGGCACCCAAGAGAAGTCCAGTCCCATCTAACAGCTTGACTTATGAACACTTAAAAGCCTGCAGTAGTTAATTCTTCCCAATGTCCTGCCATAGATTTTCTCCTTACATTGAACCTCTCTTCTGCATTATTCATAGAAATTTTTGGCCATCACAACCAGCCCTGCCATTCTCAAGCTTGAGCTGTGGTGTTAGAAGCAGGGGATCTGGTCCCTGGGGGCCCCTTTGGTCTCATGTGAGGAAAGCCAAGCCTCTAAAGAGATACTCCTGGGTGAAGCTGGGGCCTCAGCTGGGGCCACTGAAGTCAGTGGGTGGCCACCTTCCCCAAAGAAGGGCCAGTTGTTCATAGAGGCTCAAAACACTGACTGCCAGGGTTAACCGCACGGCTGATGAGTGGTGGAGACCGTTTTGTTGCCTAAAGGCGATATATGGATTGAACAATGGTTCCTGGCATTTATATAAGAGGCATGCATAGAAATCAAACCATAAAGGTTCCTCTCTGTGTGCCTCACTCCAGAGTAGGAACCAGGAGTGCAGGAATTCCAGGACCACCGTCTGTACCTTGCTTTT
Organism: Ctenodactylus gundi; assembly: GCA_004027205.1. Taxonomy (NCBI): domain Eukaryota; kingdom Metazoa; phylum Chordata; class Mammalia; order Rodentia; family Ctenodactylidae; genus Ctenodactylus; species Ctenodactylus gundi. The sequence continues at coordinate 1,130,194 of PVKB01000103.1, forward strand.
TGTTCTAACTATGAACTCAGTTCTTTCTCTTATCATTAAGTGATTAAGATATTTGCCTCTCCAGCTAGCCTCATAAAAGTCTTATGAGTATGGAGGACTATTTGAAATACTGGAAGTCCAGTCATTCAACTGGATTCAATCTGTGGCCCGTTCCTTTGCCAGCCCTAGAAACTTACAAAGGCTACCTCTGATGGATATGCATCTAGCCTTCCAATAAAACCTTCGCAGAGTGATCTTTCCTCAGTTTGTTAGAGACGAGGAACAGAGCTTGTCATTAAATGTGGGTATTTGAAGCAAAATAAGCAATTGTTCTGCAATTCATTGGAGAAAGAGTGCCTGAGTTCAAGCAAGAGCAACCCGTCTGTGTCTAGCTCACTGTTTGGTGGCCTTGTGACCTCATTGAGGCCCCGTTACATTGTACTGACTACATGTCACTGTGATGTTGGCCTGTTTTCTGAAACCATTGCAACACACAGGTACTTAACAAAGACTTAAGATGGGCATTTTATACTACCTTTGGCATTTTTTGGTTATGAGTATAGCTCAGTGATAGAGCATGTGTTTAGTGTATATAAGGCTCAGAGTTCAATCTTCAGAATCAAAAAGGAAAAAATACTAATAATTAAAGAAATCATACACCCCTGAAGCTTTGAATAAATTTTCAGACTTTATTTTGCCTTTCATCTTTGTGCTTACCTTGAAACAATTCAGGCCCCAAATGCTTGGAAACCATCAAGCTCATTTTGAATGCTTAAGTCACTGAACTAGAGGTTTATTGGGTTACTCAGGGACATTGCAATTAGGATGAGACTTCAGAGAGACTGCTTCAGATGTCTGCCTTAAAATCAGTGCACTTGGGAGCTCCAGTTAACAATTCAGAATCATAAATGGATAAACAGAGGGACTTGGTGTTTCCAGTTCAGTCCTGAGAATGTTTCAGCTTTCATTCTGTTGCTTTTTCTGACAGCATGAGTCCTAAAATCCTGCCTGGCACCCAACTGTCCTCATGTATGTGCAGAACTAGGACGTGACATACTCAAGCCTGAGCCTCCATTGGTTAGAGAGGGTCCCAAGTAAGGCTGAGCCAGCCCTCTGCTTAGATTTCTTTGTCCTCAGAAGAAGAAGAGCCCCTTTCATTGTCCCCAGGATCCTGTTAGCTCTGACAGCCCCCATGACTGTTTCTTTGCTCAACAAGTTGTCCACTTTGTCAAAATGTTCAACATCTCTCAAGTTTTCCTGGGTGGTCAGTGAGGGGCCCAGTCTGGAAGGCATAAAAAGGAAAGGCCAGAACAGGGTCCTTGCTCCTTACATATAACAGGGACACATGCTGTGGCTGTGCTGCCACTTAGGAAGGGTGATTCCTCAGCCCAGGCTCAGTTCTGTGCCACTCTGTCCATATAACTGAGCATCCTTCTGTAACGGGCACATTTGTTAAAGTAAAACAAGTAGACAGATGGGCTCCATCCATTCCAAGGAAATTGCATTTCCTTTATCTTTAGCTGAGCCAGGAAATGCCCTCCTGGTCTGGGTTTATTGTCTCCAGCCCTGTGCTTAATTGTCCTCCTTTTGATGTTCTAGGACAAGCAGGGAATACCATGGTGGCTGGGACTGAGCTATAAAGGAATCTTCCAGTACGACTACCATGATAAAGTAAAGCCAAGGAAGGTACGTGTGTCATCTCTGTGAGCTTAATGGCCGTTCTTCTGAGAGGTCAACAGAAGCGTAACTAAGTACACATATGACCACTGTGTAGTCAAAAGGACCGTCCAATACACTGCTCATTTATGTGTATACAAATTACTCCGTGGTCATCTCGAGTTTCCTGGGTAAATTTTTTCCTCTCCTACCTCTGAGGAAACCTACGCTGTTATAATAATTTAAGTCAGGTGCCTGCGTCAGATCCCCCCAGAGCAGGTGGGCAAAACGGCTGTGCGGGACGGCTGTGTTCTTTACCATCCCGGGGATTTGCTCTGGGGAAATGAGGGAACAACTCTCTTGAATCCTGAGGCTAATCTGAACTCTCCCAAAGGTTGTTGGCTTGGGAGAAGTGATCAGAAATAACAACAGTTTAGAAAAAAAAAAAGGGGGGGGAGCTGCAATTCATTAGGAACACAGAAGAGAATGCTTGAAGGGGGCAGCATGTTCAAATTTTGTTTTCATTTACGCACATTTTTTAAACCAGAACAAATTGAAAAATTATAATGGAAAAATACCTTCAAGGCGAGTTCTGTCATTTAGAATCTCTGGCAGAGAATGACAAAGCAGTTCAAACCCTGTAATACATATTTAAGAATCCACCTACACCATACTTGTTTTAGAACGGTGAGAGTGAGAGAGAGCAATATTGGTCCATTGCGTCATTCTGTATCACTTTCCAAGCTTCTTTATCCACGAATAGGATTGAAGCTCATACTACATATCTGAGTTTATTGTACTGTTTTCAGTTAACATCTGTCCTTAGCCAACTTCTTCATTAAAATGACAGAAAAAAAAGAATGGCCCTGTAATGAGGAGGATTTTCAATTGATGTGGAAGTAACTTATATTTTAAGTAAGATCCTGAGCAGATGATGAAGAAATTATTCATTGGGAATAATTCAGCAGGAAGCTGCCTCATTGGGTAGAAGAGTGTTATGTTGTGCTGTGACTACCTCCACAACCTCCATGTTATCACGTACATGTGCATGGACTGGACCCTGCGTTCCTATGTTTCCCCTTTGTTTTTCTTCATCACAGGTCTACACTTCTTCCTTACTATATCTTTCTTTCCATCTCCCCCATGCTTTCTCCCACATGCTCTAATTTTCTGTCCTTTCTTTCGCAACTTCTTCTTCCTCTTCCTTCACTTCCTCTTTCTTTTTATATCAACTCTTTCTTTCCAACTAGTCTGACTGATTTTCCTACTTGCAAAAGCCAGGAACACTCCCACAGCATTTTTCCCCCATTTTATTGATATGTATCAGTGCAAAATTTAAGGTTTACAGTGAAGTTGGGCATTTTGTGCACATATGTATCTTGTCAAGGTGACAAGGGCTTTCCCACTCTCCTTCTGTCCCTCCCCCTCCCCTCCCTCCCTCCTCCCCTACCCTAATCCCCTCTTTCACTTTGTCTTTCCTCTTAAGTTCCATAGGAGTTGTGATCTGGGTCTCTCATATCAGAGAGACCATTTGATGTTTCACCTTCTGCTTCTGACTCACTTCATTAAGCATGATGTCTTCAAGTTTCTTCCATTTACCTATAAAAGCCTCCACGCTCCTGGACTTCATAGATGCATAGTATTCCATTGTGTACAAATACCACAGTTTGTGTGTGTGTCCACTGGTCTGTTGATGGATATTTTGGTGACTTCCACATTTTAGCTATTGTTAGTTGTGCTGCTATGCACATGGGTATACATATATCTCTGTTGTATGTTGTTTTGGCCTCTTTTGGATATATTCCCAGGAGGGGAGTCGCTGGATCAAAGGGGACATTTATTTCTAGTCTTTTCAGAGCTCTCCATACTGCTTTCCAGAGTGGTTGTACGAATTTACATTCCCACCAGCAGTGCAGGAGGGTTCCTTTTTCCCCACAGCCTCGCCAGCACTGATTGCTATTTGACTTGTTGATATAGGCCATTCTCTCTGGAGTGAGATGGTATCTTAGCGTTGTTTTGATTTGCATTTCTCTTATGGCTAGAGATGTTGAATATGTTTTCATGTATCTATTGGCCCTTTGTACTTCTTCATGAGTGAACTGCCTCTTCATTTCATTTGCCCACTTTTCAATAGGATCCTTTATTTTGTTTGGCTTACTTTTCTTCAGCTCCCTGTATATTCTAGTTACGAGCTTCCTATCTGAGTTGGTGGTGGTGAATATTTTTTCCCAGTCTGTAGGTTCTGTTTTTACATTGTTGATAGTTTCCTTTGCTGTGAAGAAGCTTTTTAATTTGACAAGATCCCATATGTTAATAATGGGGATGATTTCTTCTGCTCTTGGTGTCTTGTCAAGAAACTCTTTGCCTACCCCAATGTCTTTTAGATATTTGCCTAATTTGTCTTCTAGGAGGTTCAGTGTTTCACTTTTAATGTCCAGATCTTTGATCCACTTTGATTTGATTTTGGGGCATGGTGATAGGTGTGTGGCTAGATTCACTCTTCTGCATGTGGATGTCCAGTTTTCCCAGCACCATTTGTTGAACAGGCTGTCCTTTTTCCATTGTATGCATTTGGCCCCTTTGTCGAAGATTAAGTAATTGAGGGTATTTGGGTTTGTCTCTGCGTCTTCAATTCTGTTCCACTGGTCTGTCTATTTTTGTGCCAGTACCAAATTGTTTTTACAACTATGGCTTTATAATTTAGCCTAATGTCTGAAACTGTAATGCCTCCTGCCTTGGCCTTGTTTCTCAGGATTGCTTTGGCTATTCTTGGTCTCTTTTGGTTCCATATGAATTTAAGAATTGTTGTTTCAAGTTCTTTGAAGAAACTTGAAGGTATTTTGATAGGAATTGCATTGAATCTATATATCAGATTAGGTAGCATAGTCATTTTGACTGTATTTATTTTGCCTATCCAAGAGCAGGGGATGCCTTTCCATTTTCTAGTGTCTCCTATAACTTCTTTCTTCGATGTAATATAGTTTTTGTTTTTAACAAAGTCCTGGCTACGGTATATTCAGCCCTCTCTTGCCCGTGTTGGTAGAAGACCAAGACCAGAGTGGATAATTGAGATTCACAACAAAGTCAATTAAAAGCCAGCAATTGAAATCTCCAAGATTTTGGAAAATATACTAACAAGTGTTCAGACTTGATCCATTCAGTGTATCAATGTGCTGAAACATTCCTTGTTTCTCCAGTGCAGTTCTAAGAAAGATTGGAAGAGTAATGAGAGGGTACTTGATGCGAGTCAAATGCAAGGCAGGACACATAGCAAGGGCTCATAAATTATAGCTGTTAGTCTAAGATGGTGAAACGGGCTTCAAGGTAAAGAGAAGAAAAGCCAAAGGTATGAAGAGTTGGCCATTGAATAAGAAAACTGGCAATAATGTGGCGAATGTTCTGGGGTCAGTGAACTAAAAATGCTAAGAGGACAATGTACGTTTCTAGAGCATCGACTCTAATTGAAACTGAATTGTTATTTAAAACAACTCATATTCTGTGGGCTTTGAGGAAGAAATTGGAATCTTAGGCCAATTGGCAGTTGAAGGAGGAGCTCTCAGAGCCACCATTCATTAATTCATTTGCTCACTTATTCAGAAGTGGTTATTGGATATTCATTATGTGCCAGGAACTGAGATACATCAGATCCTCTAGGCCTTCCCAGTGTACCAGGGAGAGAACTGTGTGATAGTTGGGCAGTGCCTGTATTCGTCAACTTTGTGTTGCTGACAACACAATACCATGGAGTGAGTAACTTTAGGAAGAAAAAAATGGTTTATTTAGGTTCACATTTCTGCAGGTTCAAGATCAAGGGGCCACATCTGGTGATAACCTTCTTGCTGGCAGAGTCTCTGAGTGACATAGGGCATTACATGGTGGGAAATTTGAAATGTGCATGTGTGTGCACATGTATCTGTGTTCTGGTCTCTCCGCCTCTGCTTGTAAACCACCAGGATACAGTCATAGAGGCCGTACCCAGCTAGCCTTAAGTAATCCTAGTCACCTCCAAATGCAACTCCTAAATACCACAGTCAGATTAGGTTTCTGCTCTCTTAATATTTCATGATATGGATTAAATCTCAGCACAGGAATTGTTGGGAGACACACTCAAACCACATCCAAACCACAGTGGAGTAAGTGCTGCAAAGGAAGTCCGTGTAAAGTCAGTGGTGCACTGAAGGAGGCACTCACGCCTGGGCATAAGGACAGAGAAGAGTCCTCACAGAGAAAGCAGAAGTGGGTCGCAGCGGATGAGGAGAGCTTGGCAGATGGGCAGACAGGGTGGGAGGCACGTACTGGGGAGGGTCAGTGCAGTACGTGGGCAGCAGTATGTGGAACACAGGCTGCAAGCAGGCTGGGAGAGCAGGCTGGGAGGCCAGTGGCCAGCTCTGGGGGCCTTCAGTGCTCTGCAAAAATGACTTCATCCTCTCTAGGCAGCAGAAGCCACAGAATACAGTATTTGAAACAGAAAAGCATTGTAGCAGATTTCCACTAATACAGAAGCATCTGTCAGAAGCTGTGTGGGGACTGGATGAGAGAAACACAGGATAAGACATGGGAAGCAGGACAGTGTTACAGTAGCGCAGGCCGGGACAGGTGGGGCCAAGAGTTGCCTCTTCACGATACAGCGGGGAAATGAAAGAGCAGAAGGTGGATGTTATTGGTCAGCTGTAGGGGAGAAGAGCATAGCCGTGGAAGAGGGGTGACCAGGGGGTTGCTGGGCTGTTTGATAGACCAAGTCGTGGGATCTAAGGCAAGTGAAACCTTGGAGAACCAGAGGAGTGCAGTTTGAAACATGAGCCGTTTGGGGCATGATGGGCACACAGGTTGCTGTGGCAGGCGGGCAGTTGAGTATCCAGTGAGAGCTCCAGGGCAGGAAGAACTTCCAAAGCTTCACTGAATCAGAGACTGAAGAGGGAGAGGGGCCGGGGCCCAGTCAGTTGCCCATCTCCACCCACAGCTGTGAGGGAAAGAACTGAGCTCCTTATCGTGAACATCACCAGAAGACACAGAGGCAGGTCCTGACTGTGAGGACCCTGAAGCATGTATGACTTTAGGACCCTCACTGGGAAATGAATGTTCAGTCTGAAAATAAAGTTAAGAACAAGCTTTGAAAGGCCCATGAGAACAAAGCAAGCTTCAGCTTGTTAGCTTTAAGGGGCTCCCACCTCTACGAAGGTACCAGAGACTCAACCAGAGCTGTAACCATGAAATTCCAGTGCAGTCAATGTTTGTGTTCGTGTGAAGTGAACTGACTCCAGGAAAGTGGCTCTTATCCTTGGCTCATGTCAGAAACTCACAGGAAACTGCCAGAAGAGCTGTTTTCCTCTTAAAGTCCTGCCCACCCATCCCTGACCCACCAGCTGAATGTGTGGAAAGGCTTGCAGAGGGTTCTTATGACAAGCGGCAGATGGGCTCCATCCTCACAGCACCCATGCCTCCTTTGCACACTCAGACTCAGGGAAGGCCAGCCAGGCTCAGCAGGTATACCCACAGTGCCCTGGCCCACTGAGAGTAGGAAAGTCGGCAGGCATTGGAAGCTGGGAAAGCTGAATGTGAGGGATGCCCTCCAGGTGGCTCCATTCCCTCTTGGCACTGGGGCCAGGCCCATCTCTGCCACCTTAAGCTTCTGAGAATGCTCAGGAAAAAAGTAGATCCCAGTTCTGAACACTTGGAAGTATCTGTGGCAAGAGCTGCGTCTCCACCCTGGGCAGCCATTGGGTCTATAATACAGTGTACATCCCAGGACTATGTATGGTCTTTACTTGCCAAGATCAAACAGAACCCTACAGAATACCCAACAGCAGCCAGAAGCCCTGGCTGACACTCTAACCTAGTAACAGCGCCTCTGACACATGACACCACAGTTCCAATAGCCAACATTCAAGTAGAGGCAATGGCAGGGCTGAGCCTCCTTCCTCCCTTGGAAGGGCCTTGAGGCGTCCTCTGCTGGCATGCACAGCAACCCAGCAGCACAGCCAAAGGAACCTGGAGTCACCTGTGAGAATCCACTTGGGTGTTTGCGTGTGGCTGCCATTGTCAGTTTGCCCAAAGACCAGTGAGGAGGCGTCTCTGGTGGCTGCCCAGACTCTGGAAGGGCTGTAGTTTTGTCCTAGTCTCCAGCTGGGATACAGTCTGCCATTTTGGTTTCAGGGTCTACCCTAGGTCACTCCATCTTCAGCTCGGTGGTTTGGGGACATGGAGGTACTTTACAGGTGGAGTAGAAGAGAGTGTGTTGCACTCCCTCCTGGACCACAGAATGAGACCCTGTCTCAAAAAGAAAATTGAAAAACAAAACATTCCAGCCTTTTTGCCCTCAGGGAAAAATGTTGTGTCAGGAATAACTAGACTTGTATGGGCATCTTACAGCCTGGGCTTGGCTTTCAAGTATGTTTAGAAGAGTTCAGCAATCTGAACAACAACTTACACAGTATTTTGAAATGACAATATGCAGGGGGGGAAATAAAACTTTAAAAGCAACAAACCACACTTTAAAAAGGTGAAATCTACAATACATATACATTCCACCAGAACTATGGTGCGTGCTTGTGAATATGATTTCTCTTAAACAGATCAGATAGGACCCCAGAGAGTATCTGAAGATAGGTTGCAGAAAAACATTTTTTTAAAAAGCCTTGCTTTGTAGTCCAGGGTGTCCTTGAACTCTCTATGTAGCGTAGGCTGGCTTCAACTTGTGACCCTCCTGCCTCATCCTCTTGAGCTCTGGAATTAAAGGTAGATATCACTGTATTTGACTCAATGCAGAAATTTTTATAAGCTGTCATTCAGTTCCTCATCAGCTCTCAGGAAACTCTTCAATTTCCATCCTCCACCCAGTGATGTTTCCCCCTCACACTCTGTCTGACTCCCCACCTCTGAGCACTTAGCATATGCTAATGCCATATGTTCCTTGGAGTGTCCCTTTGAATTAGGGTAGCTGTCTTCTCTTCTTTCTTGCGGTTGGTAGTTTTGGCTGTCCTTGTGCACAGCATGTTGTGGCATCAGGGGACGGGATCTGACAGTTGCCTACATGTCTGTCTTAGTTTAGCAACAAGAATGGCAGGAGGAGCCACAGTGGCAACCTAGATTTTAAAGATCTTGCCGCTACCTGGACTAGCTCACCCTATTTTTACCTGAGTTACCGAATTCTGCTTGAATGTGGGTGCTTGTATGCGTGTAGAAATAAGTGCTGCCGAAGTGAGAGGCACCACGTGCTGCACGCTAGAATCCTGTTGCCTTCAGGGAACATTAAAATGGTGTCCAGTTGGCATTTGAGCACCTGAGGTAATTTTGAGCTTACTCTTAGTTTGCATCTTTGGGGAAGTACAGGGGTCTGGGCCGTCACAGGCAAAAGCGATCAGCAACAGGCCCGTTGCTCAGGCCAAGACTCCACCGGCTGTGCTGGAGACAAGCAGAGTGTACCCTCTTTCTTTCCTGGAAAGGTCTGAATGAAAAGTAAGTGATTTGTGTTGAGGAGGCACTGCTTTTAACGCTCCGTGTCCGTGAGGCAGCAATAAGTAAGTCACCAAAATACCGTCAACAGACCAGTGGATACACAAACTGTGGTATTTATACACAATGGAGTACTATGCATCTATAAAGTCCAACAGCGTGGAGGCTTTTACAGGCAAATGGAAGAAACTTGAGAACATCATGCTTAGTGAAGTGAGTCAGAAGCAGAAGGTGAAACAGCGAATGGCCTCTCTGATATGAGAGTCCCAGGGCACAACTCCTGTAGAACTTAAAATGAAAAACAAAGTGAAACAGGGAGGAGGCAGGGAAGGGTAGGAGAAGGGACAAAAGGAGAGTGGGAAAGCCCTTGTCACCTTGACAAGATACGTATGTGCATAAAAGGCTCAACTCCATTGTAAACCTTAAATTTTGCATGTATACGTATCAATAAAATGGGGGAAAATAATAAAAAGGTCAAAAAAAAGGAAGTCTGTCTCAGCGGGATTCACCTGAGAGAGGAAGACATCCCCACAGCCCATAGATCAAAGCTGAAGGGTGCAACAGCTCTGATCTCTGGGACAAATGGCAGCTTCTTTGTAGCACCAGTCTGAGAGGTCGGTGGAGGCCACACTGCCCAGTCCTGGAAACTCAGCTCACTATGAGCACCAGGCTGTGCTCGCTCTTCTGCCAAATCTCGGTGTCTCACGCTCCTCAGACCTGTGGACACAGCCGCCATCTTGGCTGTGTGTGAGGTTGGAAGCACGTGATTCTCAGAAACCGCCCCGGAAGGAGCGGAAGGAGCGTTGTAAATCATGGCTCACAGATTCCGCCCACTCACCAGCCCTCTTTGAGTGGAAGCTCCCCGCTGGGAGCAAATGGCGACATCAGCCCTTGTACTGTATTCAGCAGACAGCATTTACTTATTTATCTGATGTGCAATTAGGGGGCTTTTATGTACACTTAGGCACACAATTAGCAGCCCTGTGCGGTCCCTGCTGAGGCATTAGGAGAAGGAACCGGGGTAACAGGCCTGGCTGCACACCCGAGCAGCCAAAGTGGCTTCCTGAGACTCCTAAGAGTATTTCAGAAGCGGGGCACTGGCTGTGGGAATTGATGCCTTACCGTCACCTCCCCAGATCAGTAAAGATTTTTGAATTGTAGAAGATGATGAGACAGGAAGGGAAAGTAGTATTTACCGGAAACATTGCATTAACTATAAGCTGCCTCCCAGCGGCGCGGCCTGGCTAAATTATTCAGTGCGATAAAAACTCTGTTCATTGCTAATTCCCGTTCAGCGTCTTTCTGGTGGTGCTTGACTCAACCGGCTGGCTGCAGAAACTTCTGGCTTGGCTGAGCCTGGCCGGGTGCCTCCCTCATTCCGGCATCTGTATTCCCCTTGGAAATCACACCCTGTGCACTCTGGGGAGAAAAAAACGCCACTTAATGTGTTTAGCATTCTTAGCATTTTGCAGCCTTGGCTCAGTCACAGTGTGGGATCAAAGAGCTGCCTCCATTTGCCTCTTATCGGCCCTTCAGATCTCACTGCAGGCCTGAGTGGACCTGGGAGGGTTCAGTGCACGTAGGTGACAGGTCCTGGCCCTGTGTCATCAAGTGCGGGGGGGGGGGGGGGCAACCTAAGGAGGAGGAGGCCTGTCTGAAGGACGTGGGGGAGGGGCAGCGATGCAGCATTGCCAGAATCTGCTATTTTAAAATATTAATAACTTCCAAATAAAAAAGGGGGAAAAGCCAATAATAGAAATGAGATCTCGTTCTGATGTCAAGAAACATTTTCTTTGATGGACACATAATACTCATGCTAATAAGATGCCATGTGAGGCTTTGATCTGTGTAAATATTGGGTGGTGATGAGATCTATTTGGGAAGCATCGATCCCAGGCGTGTCCCTTCTGAAATCACCAATATCAGGCATGGCAGTGTCATCCCTGATGGCAGGAAACTCCTCACTTCTCTTCTGTGCAAGAATTGCAGAAGGCGCCAAGCTAGAGCCTTAGAACTTCAATACAGATGTGAAAAAAGGAAGACCTTGATAATAACGTGACCCCCAGGAGGGTTTCCCAGAGAGAAAGGGAGACCCGCCACAAGCCTCAGGGGGCGCTGACTGAGTTCACATCTGATAATAATATGTAAAGGAGAGATCACGGGTGGGGAGTCAGGAACCAGCATGTCTACTTACTGCCCAACTGGCCGACCAAGTCACCAAACCCCCCCCCCCCACACACACACACACACACCCCAGGCCTGCTTCTTTCCCCCAGTAGCCAAAAGCAACCTCTCACCCTGCCCAACACATGGGGGTCAATAGTGACGTAGGGTTACTATAAATATTAAATAAATTGCTTTAAAATTTAAAAATAAAGCTCTAAGTAAATGTAAGACATCACCTGTTACAAACAACACTTTGAAAGAACCTTCATTTTTTCCCCTAGTTCACTAAAACACTTGGCAGCTGTTGCTTATGGGTGAGAATGTGCGGTTTACCCACACTAGCTCTGCATAGAGCAGTAGCAGTACTGCCGCATGCAGTCACTTGACAAGGAGCTTTCCATGCCGTTCAGCTTTGTTTTGTCGTAAAGATGATTTGGTCTATTATAATCAAATTCAAAGTAGTAACATCTTTTTTTTAAAAAAAAAAAAAAGCTGTTTTGTAAACCAGGTGACCTTCACATCCACTCAAAAGCTCCATCGTAGAAGAATTTTGGTGCTGTCAACTCACTTCTGATATATTTTTAAACGTCGTGATAAATTATTTACTCCTTTCTATCTTTCAGTTCGTATCTGAAGTGGAGACTGTCAGACACAGGGTGGGGATAGCCTCATTTTCTGTATCTTAAATAACTTTACTTCTCAAAGAGTTTCAAGTTCCCTTAAAAAGGGGAGGGAGGGGGGCTACTGCCCTTGACATAGAAAATATCGTTACAGTCTCTTTTATACTGAACAAGGGAGGCGGGATCACCTCGAAGAGCAAACAACATCTCTTTGTTAGAGGATTAATTTTTTTTCTTGGTCACTGGATGTGGGAACCCGGGGTCCTTTGGTTCCCACAGGTTCCGGTGGACGCCATTCTGAGCCCAAGCTGGAGTAAGCCAAGTTTCTGAGGGCACCAGCTTGGATACCTGTTGCCCCCTTGCTGAGATTCGTGCTGGTGTCTGACTGTGGCCTTTGAGGCAGAGGGAGCTATCTGTCTGTGAGCAGGAAAATTAGCATTGTCTCATCCAGATGGATAATTCTTAGAAGAATCGCATGAGATGGTTTCTCTTCAGAAGGACTGGAGTGCATCTCAGATCTCTCCCAGGGTGGCATGTTCAGAGGTACCGCGTGCAGGTTCTGAAGGTCCCCCACATGGTCACTGGGATTGCTATTTAAGCCTGATGCACACTTAGGGAGCTATGTGCCCATCCCACCTCAGGCACATCGCTGTTGCTTATACTGGCTAGGTGACTAGGCCAACAATCAAGACAATTCTAGTTTCACTTCTGTTAGATGAGTTTACTCCCTAGGACCTCAGTTTCCCCTACTCCAAGGTGGGATTTGACATAACTGATCAGGAATCCCGAAGTTGAGGGAATCCTGAAACTAGAAACTTGGAAGAGGAGGAACCTGGGTCAAGCTTATTTCTAAGCCTGAGGGAAATGAGTAACAGAAAGAATGAAACGCTGCATTTTTTTTTCCAGAAGGAAGTGGCAAAAAGAGAAAGTGCTAATTCCTAAATGTTTTAAGAGGTAATCTGCATCTCTTTGTTCTCTGTTGAGGCAAAGGTGAAGCTGGAACTGATTAAATAACCCAAAGTAGTTTTTTTGTCCCCCACTGAAGGGTCTTTTGTGGTCTATGGTCTCCCAGGACGTATGCTGGACTCTGAGATCTTTTGTCCTCCTTGTCCTGAATAGCACATGCACCAGCGCTGAGAAATAGCTGTATTGACTGTGTGGACAATAGGGGTCAGATACACCCCTAGGTATTTATAACGCATATCTGCCCAGCCAGACACACACAGCAGCTCCTTTGAGACCAAATAGTTTCTAAAGAACTCACAGATGCAGATCCCACTACTCAAGGAGCCCCCTTGACCTTGGATAAAATTTGAAGGAGAGAATCAAAACCAAATGCTATTGTTGGATTCCATTCCACTGCAGAAGAGCATCCAACAGCCTCATTCACACCAGATGAACCACGAACCACTAATAACTTATAAATAGACTTGGTTTGTCTGGCTGGAAACCAAAGCCTTTGCATAGTGGAGCACTGACCACATGGGACTCAAGGGCAGACCCCATTTTTATCTCACACCATTCCTTTATATGCATTCTTCTCTTGTCCCTGGGTAAAACCACAAGCAATCTTAAGGCTTTTCAAGTCGATCCCATGAAATACAAATCACACAGTCACTTGGAACAGCAAAATAAGCTTTTATTTAAGAAATGAGTGTCCAATCATTTATAATAGTGTTATGCAACAACGTATCTAGAATCATCAACTTATAAGAGAAAAGATTCATTTCAGCTCATGGTTTTGGAGGCTCTGTCCATGATTGGTTGGCCTTGTTGCTGTTGGGCCTGTGATAAGACAGCACATCATGGAGGAATCAGGTGGTAGAGAAACACTGCTCACCTTGCCACCTCGTTGTCAGTAAGCAAAAGAAAAAAAAAATAGAAACAGGCTGGGGTCTCAAAATTCCTTAAAAAGGCATGTCCCAAATGATGTAAGTACCTCTTATTGTGTCCTATTAAAGATTCCACATCCTCCCAGTAGAACCATACTAGGGACCATGCCTTTTACCCAAGAGCCTTTTCAGGGCATTAAAGATCCAAATTAACCTAGCATGATGGTGCATACCTGTCATGTCAGTGCACCAGAAGGCTGAGGCACAAGGCTGGAAAGTTTGAGACCAGCCTGAGCAACTTAGCAACTTACTAAGATCCTGTTTCAAAATTGAAAATAAAAGGGGATAGGGCTAGCGTTGTAGCTCAGTGCAAAGCCTTTGCCCTGGAAAAGAATTTAAACTATACCTTCTCTAAACTTGATTCCATGTTAAATCGTTTTCCCTCTCCCAGTTGGACCCCACCTCTCCTCCAGTTCACCTGACCTGGGGGCCAACTTTCAGGCTCAGGATGATCCTAATGAACCCTGTTTCAACAGGTTGCAGGGGATTGATAGCTAGTTTCTGTCTTCTCCATGTGGGTAGCAAAGAGCTAACAGCCTCTCTCTCTCGCTCTCTCTCTCTCTCTCTCTCTCTCTCTCTCTCTCTAAGACTTCTCTAAATGTGCCCCTCTTGGTTTCCACTTTGCTAAACATTTTTTTTGTGGGCAAAGGATTTTCAGAGTCGTCTAACCATAAGATTTGTTTTAACTGTGGTAAAATTTACACAGCATAAGATTCCCATCTTAGCCATTTTGTAGTGTGGAGGGAATTCACAACATGTGCAATAGTTACACAACATTATACAATGCATTAGACAACAACATTATACAACAACAGCCCACATCATCTCCCTCCGGCCTTTGGCAAACCACTGTTCTACTTCCTGTTTAGTTTGACTACTCAAGATACTGTACATAAGTAGAATCAATGCGTTTATGTTTTTGTGACAAGTCTGATTTTCACAGCCAAGCCAGGAGCTGTTGAGAGTAAATAATCATACCATGAATTCAGAAAAACCAGGTCCATTGCAGGTAAACAAAGGCACACATTGACCTACCCAGACATCTAGGTAACCTTTCCGACTGGATCTTGAAGCCTGCTTTTTGCCTCTCTTGATAAATGATTTGCTCACAAGTCTCTTTAGTGTCTCTGCTTTGTCTTAAAAACAAAGCCAGAGCTTGGTTTTTACTCTCCCTGTCTCTATTGATGCAGTGGTGAAGTACTGCAATGTCAAAATTCATGACAGCTTCGGATCAATAATTGAGGAATTCCGAAGAGCTCTGGGCAGTGAAATGCGGATAGTAGACCATCCAGCCTCTTAATTCTTTCTGTTTAGCATTTCTAGCAGGTGTTCCTGGTAGCTGTGTGGGTTCTGCACACGTCTACACCAGTCCTTAAACCATTGTGGGAAGTGTATACTGACATCCAGTTAGCCAGGGATCTCTACTCCCCGTGGAGTATGCTCAGCCTCCCTACAATGGGTTTGCCTGTTCCAGCCTGATAATGGGAGGACAAAGCCCTAGACAGACTCTGGACTCCAGCTCCACAAGGACTTACAATCTGACTGAAACTAAGCCTCAGCCCTACCATAAGTAAGCATCAAAAGTCACAGAGTGAATTTACTGTGTGAATTTAATTACATGTACATTTGTAAGTACACAGCTGGGTTTAAGTTCGAAAACCCATTAAAAAAAAAACTGGCCATTGGCCAGATGTCTCACTAGCAAGACTGCTGAACCACATGGCAGCAGGGAGAGAACAGCACCTTGAGGTGCTACTTTCCTGGCTGCCCTGGTGCTAAGGGGCTATAAAAACTGAGACCCCACAGCAGATGGGAGAAGGGGGCTTGGTGGAAGAGCTCTCTGACAGGAGGACTAGCTTCTTATGGAAAAGAGGTACCACCACAAATGAGAGGCATCTCTCTTACCCTGGGCTGCTGACTCCTCTGAAGCTTCACTGAGATTTAACCAAAGACCATCACTGGTACACAGTTAGTACAGACCATGACCTATAAATCAAGACAGCAGAAGATCACAAAAGACCTCCTGTCACATTGCTTCACTCTGAACCCTAGGAACCCCTCAAGTACATTCTCTCTGGATTTGCCTTTTCTGGATATTATATATAAATGAAATCTATATATGTATGGCCTTCCATATCTAGTTTCTTTCACTTAGAATAAATAATGTTTTCAAGGGTCATCTATGTAGTCGCATGAATTGGGAGTCTGTTCCCTTTTCTGTTTTTGTTTTGTGTTCCTAGGGATGTAACCCCAGAATGCTACCCTTGAATTTGCAATCTCCAGCCTCAGCCTCCCACGCAGCCAGGATTACAAGTATGCCACCATACTCACCAGTCTATTCCATTTTATGGCAGAATAGTATTCCATTCTCCCTTGATGGCTACCTTAACATTTTTTGCACCAATATCATGCGCATGTGTACGCACACACACACACGCACACATAGTGCCTCACGCCTCTGCCAGAGTTCCTCATGACTGGACAACTTCACTCTTGGTTTCCTTCTGGTGGTGACTCAGGTGTCACTTTTTTCTTGTTTTTCTGTTCGTGTGTGTGTTTGTTGGCTTTCTTGGTTGGATTTTTCCCTCGGAACTGAGAATTGAACCCAGGGCCTTCACAGTGAGCTACATCCCCAGCCCTTTTGAGACAAGGCCTATTTAAGTTATTCAAGTTAAGTGCTGGGACTTGTGATCCTCCTACATCAGCCTCCCAGAGTGCTAGGGTTGCCAGGGTGCACCACTGCCTCCGGCTCCGATACCAGTGTAGTGAGGTCTTCCCTGACCACCCAGTAATCGTAACCCTACCCTCCGTACTGGTTCACATTTACCTGGAAGCCTCTTACCCTTTGTCTCACTGTTCTGTGTGGCATTCTTACTTGCCTCGCCTCCTCTTGTCCGGGATGTGCGGGAGGGCGGTTTCCTAGGCTCTCCCACTTCCCGGGTGCTCAGCATTGTGTGAGCTCGTGGTAAGTTCTCAACCAACACTTGCTGAGGGGACAGAAGTCTTCAGAGCAGAGTGTCTACTAGCTTGTTGCAACCCACCACGAATTTCAAAGACATCTTTGTGTGACTGTGCGTAGCGGCATATAAACAGGACAATTCATAGAAGGAGGGATCTCAAGGCCTCTCCCATGTCAAAGAACAAGAAGTTTGTAAAGGAAAGGAAGGGAGGCCCCATAGGGTTTTACAGCTTAGATTTGTTGATGAAATGAACAGCATAAAAAATTGCTCCCATCTGGGTTCTTCTTTGATTGTACTTTTTGTCTATTGAACAGAAGGGAAGCTGAGAGCTAATAGTAATTAGATGCCAGCAGCACATTGCCAGAGTCCGCCGACTGCTCAACACCGATGCCTCTGGGCCCTTTTTCTTTCTTAGAAGCCGGAAGTGTTTCATTGGGGAACCCAGCATTTTGAATGCTGGTGACCGCTGTGTCTTAGGAGATCTTAGTGGCTTGTTTCATGCAATACTCCAGGGCCCTGGAAAATTTCGGTTTTGTTTTTATTTTCTTAGTGAGTGTAATTCGGGGGGGGGGGGGAACCCAGGCTGAACTGACCTTCCTGAAAACTGTTAAACTCGGTTGACACCAGATCCCAGCACAGCTGGAACCTTGTCCCCATTTTTAACCACCACGTTGGAATCCACTCAGCACCTGCTAGTGGGGCCAGAGGACTGCACTGTGGGACCCAGCCTGTCCCGGATCATCCTGGCAGAGGGCCTGGAGCAGACCAGGGCAGTTTGTGCGTGAGATGAATGGTGACAGTTTGCTCCCTTCTGGGACCAGGGTTCCAGCCGGAGACCATGAGCTCCTGGTATTGTAAATGTCCCCAGTTCTCTTTGAAATAGACTCTGAACCGAGCTGCCAGGAGTTAGAAGCCGTAGGATCTTTGCTTGTGGTTCTTCATTGCCCCTAGTGCCACATCGCTGTTGCCATATCCTATGAAGCTTAGAAGCTTTGAAGCAGTTTTTTTATCAGAATATCTAGGCACAGTCACCCAGTCCAGTTGTGGAAGTAGCCTGAATTTGAACAGAAGGATGAGGGTTCAGATACCCACTCCCATCATGTGTCATCTGTGTGACCTTAAGAAAGTGACTTAACCTCTCTGACCTTGGGTAAAATTCTTCCTTCATTTACTTGTCAATACTTGTTGAGTGCTAGAGATGCCCCACTCTGAGGGAAAACAGTAAGTTCCAGGAGATTGAGTCTGGTAGGGAAGACATTTGAGTTGAAAAAACAAAATACCCTAGCCCACCTAATCTCAGATACTCAGGAGCCTGAGATAGGATGACTGCAGGATCAAGGCCAGACTAAGCAATTGAGACCCTCAATATTAAGTGTATATATATATATATATATATATAGAAGGGCTTGGGATGTAGCTCAGTGCTCACTAGGTTAATTCCCTGGCACGACAACAGGAAAAAAAAAAAGACAATCACAATACAGCAGGATGATGATCACTTTGGCAGATGGACATGCTACTGGAGAAATAGCCCTGATAGGGACTGGAAAGACTGTGGGACCTACAGGAGTCTTAGTGACAAGAGAGTGGTTTGGGAAAGGTGCTGAGAAGCCTCGATGTTCTCTGCTGCTGTGAACTCTCCTCCTCCCCAAGATGTACTGGTCTTCAGGTTGACTTTCCACTTTCAGAATTCCTCTAAAGAAAGACTGGAAAAATCACAGCTTTCAAGAGGACCAGCCTTTCAGGAAAGATAGAAATTCTAGATTTGAACCCCTCACCTCTCTTCTTTACTGGCAGGCATTGCCAGCCGGAGCATCAGAACCCACAGGCTGCAGCTGCAGAGATAGTGGCTTAGCCTGGCTCCTGCTGCCTCGGGGCAGGCAGAGCTGTTAGACCCCGACCAGGCCAGCCCGCAGGACCCACACCGCAAGCCCAAGCCATCATCCCCTGGCCGCCACCTACTTATTGTCATGTTCCCTGGCTCCCTGTGCAGCCAGGGGCACCTGAAACTCACACTTAAAATTTCACCATCACAGTGTGCCCCTCCCGAGCCCACCAAATCTGAGGTGGGCTAGGCCTCATTCCTCTCCAGGCTCCCCAGGAGGGGATGATTTTGAATGTGGAAATTATCATTAAAAAGGTTTTCTGGAGCAGACTGTGCCGATTGGCTCTTTTTTGTTGGGTTGGTTTTGCTTTGCACAGGAGACACTAGGGTATTGTCATTTTATCCTTTTTTAAACTCCATGTGTTTAGTGTTTAGTTCTTGTGCTTGCCTGTCCAGCCGGCTGCCCACCCGGCCTCTGCCATCTCAGCTCCCTCTTCCCTTGAGTCTGGGACCTCCAAGGATGGTTCTCTCCATCTCTAGACTCAACTGGCAGGCATGAAGAACCGACGACCCACCCACTCACACTCAGAATAGACAAATACAGAATTTCCCCTCAGAGTCTGTCCTCCAAAGCAGACAGACTGCTAAAAATAAATAAAGAAGCAAATAAATAAAAATTAACAGTCACCTTCACACTCTGGGAAGTTGAAGCAGGGCGTCTGCAAATTGAAGCCCAGCCTGGCAACTTAGCGGGTAAGACCATGTCTCGAAATCAGAGGGGCCGAGGATGTAGCTCAGTATGAAGCCCCAGAGTCCAATCCCCAGTGCCCGTTATAAACTCTCCCCTCCCCATACCAACTGCTTCTCAGGCTCATTCATTTCCCCCTCTGAGACATGCCGCTGAAGTGAGGCTTTGTAAAGTGTGGGCTGGGGCACAGAGAGGTTAGACCACACATCACGGCCATAGTACTCATTGCCAGAAAGCCAAAGCCAGACCCAGATATTCCACATCCTTAGGTACCTCCTGCCAGTCAAACACCAGCCCTCCTCCACCCCCACAGGCACACTCGGAGGAGAGAAGCCATGGCACCAGGAGGCAAAGGACAAGTAAGGAAAACCACTTGCAGCTTCCTTCTAAAGTATTTACATTTCCCAATGCTTTCTGCAAGAAAAGCCAAAGTCCACACAAGAAAATAGTGTAAGAGAGGCCCTCTGGGGAGGAAAATAAAAGGAACCATCATGTCCAGTGGGGGAAGTGAAATAGTGCGCTCTCTACAGCTTGTTAAGGACTCGTTACCTCTTTCTCTTTCCCCTTCATAATGATTCTTAAGCCAAAGGAAACTAAAAGGTTTTTGATGGGTTAAAAAGAGGCCATCCATTAAAGGGTCAAGGCCCGGGCATCTGTCACTGGATTAACCAAGTCAATTTGGAGCTTGTGTTGTCTGACAGGGGAAAGGAGGCAACTGGCCGGAGGAACATCTTGATTCTATTAGGTCTGGCTGTGGAGAAAAATTAGCCATTGTTTTGTTTGCTGGGTATTTGCCCATCTCTGCAGAAAATCTGTGCCACGCAGCCCTCATGCCGTGTGGGTAATACAGGACACAGTTCATTACCTGTGATCCTGGTTCGCATGTTTTGGGGGGATCCCTGGGATAGCCCTTTCTGCTCTGATTAATACTGAGTCCTACTGTTATGGAGTACTTTCTTCCCAGAGTGAATGTTGAGATTCAGCGGCATAGGAGGAAAATGGACAAAATGGATTGCAGGAGGTGGGGGAACTGACGGGGAACAAATGGGCCCAAAGAGGATACAGCCAGCTCCAGCACGAATGGGCTGAGGGAGAACACTGGGCCAAGCTGATGCTGGCAGTGCAGAAACTCCAACTGAACATGAAGCATTTTCTGAAATGCCCATAGCTCTCAGTCGTCCAAAGAAACGTTGCACAGACCTACATATTGAGCTGATAGACGCTCAAGCACTCGGAGCTTCCACTTCTTACTTGAAGAATAATATTAGCGTGTAAGCCAGGAAGGGGAACAGATAGACGCGTATCTCTTATTAATCAAGTGCTGACTAGGTACCAGGGTCCATGTTAAGTACTTTCTCTGTATCGATTCATTAATACGGTTGCACTGTGAGCTAAGTATTGTTACTAGAAGTTGTATTTCAAACATAAGAGAACTGGGGCATAAAGCAATGAAAATACCACTGTTACATAGCCTGTGAGTGGCAGATTGCCTGACTTTGAAAACCATGCTTTAAATCAGTATTATGTTATCTCCCGTTAGTAAGAACTGTTTAAAGCAAGCTATTTTATCTTTAAATTCAAGAGAGTATCAGGGGGACATTCTCTGGACTTAAAATACTGACTTTGACCTTTGCCTAGAATGTAGGAATGCCCATGCACCTCTTTGTCGAAGAGACAGGAGGCTCGGATACCGAGGGCCTTGCAAGGTCAGGCCTTGACCTTCAAGACAGTGTTCTTGCTTCCAAAAATGAGCCAGAATGATCAAGAATAAGTAACAGTTGTAGTATTGGTTATTGGAGACAAAAGCCTGAGACCTATCTTGATAGCATGGTACAACTCCTCTGTAGAGTTTTTAACCTACTATAAAAACCAGAGATGACTTTCAGCTCCATAATAAACCAGTTACCATAGCACGCATTCAGCCTGTTTTGTGTGTGTGTGTGTGTGTGACTTTGTGTGTCTTCCCAGTTAGACTGTAAGCTCCTTACAGGTAGGGCTGGCCCTTGGTATTCATGAGAGATTGATTCCAGAGCACTCTGCCAATATAAAAGGGATGTGCAAATCTCTTGTATAAAATGGTGCAGTATTTTCATGAACATCCTCATGTAAACTTTAAGTCATCTTTAGATTACTTATAATACCTAATACTATTATAAATGGCCTTTATACTGCGTTGTTTGGGAAATGATCTGCTTTTTAAACAGTTCTGATCACTAGAGGGTTGAATCCACCGATGTGGACTTGCCAGGGCAGGGCCAACTCTGACCACATGGTAGGCATCATGTCCTCGTGCCTCTCAGTTGGGCCAGTGTGAAGTAGACACCCTGCTTGAATGGTTGGAAGGGGCACAGGGGTTAGATGTTACCTAAAACCTAGAGGGTTTGCGTCTCTGTTCTTGATGAGTGAAGTAAAATACATTGGATGCCTATGGAGGTGACACAAATCCAATGGGTGGTTCCAACGCCCTGCTTAATCCTGCTTCTATACACTTGCTTGTCTTGTTCCGTAGAGCTGGTTGTGCCACCACAGCAGGCCCTTGTGAGGGCTCCTGCGACACAGCTCAGGCTCTCCTGTGGTACCTCCCATTTTACGCTTCAGCCAGTTGGGGTCCAGCCACTTCCTCCTTTTGTCCTGCAGATGGGTAGCGACACATTTATATTTGCTGAGTGTGTAGAGATTCGTGAGTGGCCATCTGCTTCTAAAACAAAACAAACAAAAAAAAAAAGTGGAGAGGACAGAAATGAAATGAGGAAGTGGGTCTTCAGTGTGCATGCTGCATTCCGAGTTTGGAGGCTGCTCTCGCCTGAAGTCTATTTCTCGCTAGAGACTCCGTGTGGGGGTTTGGGAAGCGCTGGGCCTTGCTGTGCCTGCCGGAGCCAGGTCCCTTGTCAGCATTTACTTAGCCAGAGCCCAAAACATCTTTGACCTTGATCACCACCAGAGCTTCATGGTGTGTTGGGATGAGCCCAGAACAAGAAACCACAGATGTGGGTCTCAGCCCCAGTTGCCTGTCCCCTCTCCACTGAGGCTGCTTTGTCCATGAAAGGAGACATGGACAAGATGGCTGCTGGGATTCCGTACAGTGGCCCCGCTGAATGAAGCAGGAAGTTACTCATGGGGTGGTCATTAAGAGGCTCGGTGACTCAGCTTTAGGGACAGGATGAAGGAAAGTCTCCCTGAAGTCCTAGTCAGGAATCAGCCACCTGACTGAGCTTCCTTTCAAGCCAGTGTTTCCGCACCATCCGGTGAGCTCTCCCACCACTCCACGTGCTGTCCCAGTGCTCAGTAAGTGCTGGCTGGAGAGGAAGTCGGTGGGGCCGAGACGCCTCCTTTGCTCCAGATTCAGCCACACAGGATGTGGGAGTCCAGTGGACCAGCTAATAGGAGCCAGAACCCGGCCCTTGCTCATTAGGGTTTACAATGTTCCCTGTTGGCCCTTAGCACTCTGAGGCGGTGTTCATTAGCTCCTCTGGTTTGTTCTCTGTAGATAAATGTTTCCCATCTTCTCTTTTATATACGGAACATTCATTTGGCCCAGAATAGGACAGCAAAGGACCTGTGACCACGTTGGGAATTACAGCAAGTCTAGGCTGGAAATGAAGAACTCACATCTGGAACCAGCCAGGGTCCCAGTGGTGGTGATAAACACTGTCTCCAGGAAACCACGTCCTAATGGAAAGCAAGCATCTTTCTAAGCATGTATTTCCTGTGCAGGCCCGTAATAGACTCTTGTTATTGTTGTGTTGCTTTGTTTCAGTTTTTTTCTTTGCGGTGCCAGGGTCTTGCACGTGCTAGGCAGTTTCTCAACTGCTGAGCTACATCCTCGGTCCTTTTTCTTTTGAGACAGGTTCACCTCACCCAGGCTTGGCTGAGACTCGTGATCCTCCTGCTCAGCCTCCGGAATGGCTGAGATTACAGATGTGTACCGCCACTCCCAGCCCAGGCTGTTCTTGATCTCGGTTATTGTTTCATAGTTCTTGTTGGAAAACTGTGGAACACTGAGGCAACTGCTGTGTAGAAAACCGAAGGAAGTTGGGTCTTCAAGAGAACCAAGCAGTGCGTGCTGTTGTGTGTAGTTTCAGAGGAGCTCAGAGCCATCGTGGAGGACTGGAGTGATTTGGGTTTCTGCTTCCTACTTACGTTGTCGCTCATTTGTGAAATTCATTTCTCTTGTGAAGTTAACCGCCTATTAGCGAGTGAGCGCTGTTCCCACTAATTGGTGGTCTGGTGGGGGAAGTAACATAGTTAGAGGTTGGAGTAATGGACCAGGTGCCCTTGCTGTCTGTTTCTGGTTCCGTCACTCACTTGCTGTGTGGCCTTAGGCGGTTTCCCCCTCCCCCATTTCTCTGGACCTCATTTTCCCCAGGAAAGTTTCCCACTCACTGTTTGTTAAACGATCAGAGAAGCAGTGTTTGCCGAGTTTCTGAAAGAGGCCTGGACCATGTGCATGAGAAAGGCCTTGGTTTAATGGGTATTAATTAATAAATCCCTTGATTATTGGTAGAACTACATAGTTGAGCTTTTAATTAGCTCCTTGGGGCTCATTGGCCCATAGGAGTTACAGAAAACACTGAGGGAACTAGCCAGTCATAACAGTGATCATTATGGGTGTCTGATGTCTTCGCCTGGAGTGGCAGAGCACAGTAATGTCCTTATGTGGTGGCAGGGACATGATGGCTGCCCCAATGGCCCAGTCCAGGGGGCTCAGACAGTGAAGCCAGAATAGTGAGAACGCACTTTTCCTTGTTTATAATACGAAGCAGGATCCGGCATCTTTTGTTTGCTTATAGGCTTTTTGTTTGTGCTTTGCCAGCTCAGAGCAGAGCATTAAGCCACAGGGTCCCTTAGCCCAGGGGCACAGGGACGCTTAAACAGATGTGTGACAGACCCCCCCCCCACACACACACACACGATAGTACAGTGCCTTTAGAATAAGTGCCACCAGCCCTGACGGCCAGCAACAGCTGTTCCTGCCCTCGCGGTCCCTGCTGCCTTCGCAGTCCTGCTCCTAGGGTGCCCAGGAAGGAAGGCTCAGCAGCCAGTTTTCCCACTCACACACATCCTTTTCTGTTCCGGGGACACGTCTCATGTTCCCGTGCAATAATCCAGTCCTGGAAAGCTACCCACTCACTTTCCTCACCCCCCTTTCCCCACCCAGTGTTTCATTTGCAAAATTTAAAAAAAAAAAATGTGCTTGAAGCTGTTATCAAGGGAGATCGATTTTTCTGCCCTGTGTGACAAAAGTGTCTGCAGATAGTACATCATCCTCAGGATGTGCCTGGGAGCCAGGACTCCAGGGTTCACTGCCGAGAACAGCAGCCAGAGGCAGAAGCCTTCCCAGGGTGGCAGCAGTGACCGCAGGCCTAAGGGTCCACAGCAGCCCAGATGGTTTTGTTTGGGCCCTTGGCAGACAAACTGATCTTCACACAAAACAGCATCAGGGACCACTTAGAGCAAAGGCTTGGGTGATGTTTTATTTTGCAAGGAGCAGAAGAAGGAGAAGCTGCTGGGGAACCAACCCTCTCAGCATTCTGCTCTGGGGCTCTTTATCTGGAGGGGACAGGGCTTCACACCACAGGCACAAGGGAGGTTTTCTCACACATGGTCTCCCTAGTGGTGGCCACTTCCTCTTTTGGGGGCTGGAGGGTTCAACCTTCCTGGGTTTGCCTGCCAGATACACAGTGAGCCCTTGCCCCATGCCACTCAGCCAGGACAGAGCCTGCCAACATCAAAGACTAGGACCCGTCCCATCATTGACTGGTCCATTACTAAATGAAGCGCAGGGCCCCTTAATGAAAAGTTAAAGGGAATTTAAGATGGCATAGCATTTGACCAAGCACAGGGCCCTTCTGAGCAAGGGGCACTTTGGGCACATACCCAAGAAACCAGTCCTGTCCAAGATCCCACTTTCCTGGCCAAGGTGGGGGCAGCAGGGAGACTGGAGACTTCCAGCCTACCTTCCATTTCTTCAGAGGAAAGAGCAGAGCACGTGGGGTGGGAAAGTAAGCCTTTATACTTAAAGATTTCCAGAACACACATAATCTAACTTTTTAAACCCCCAGCTAAGAAATTTTAGAATCAAACTGGTTATTCTAGAGTTACTCTCTTTTATTTGCCAAGCTTTAGAAGAAGTAAGAATTGCAAAGATTCATAGGAAAATCTAAGTTTGTTGTGTGCTTACCTTGTGCTCATACCGTGCTAAGGATCTGCCGGTGCTTAGAGGGGCTGTTACTGCCATGTTAGAGATGAGAAAACAGAGGCTAAAGAGAGCGCTGCGAGTTGTCTAAGGGCCAGTGATTTGGAAGCTTGGGAGCCTGGATTCAGATGCAGTCAGGCTCCAAAGAGCCTAGCCATGGGGCTCTAACATACTACCTGCAAGGTCAGGAGGCTGATGCCATGAAGCTGTCAGATCTGGTGTTTTTGTGGTTGTGGTGAAGTTCATGAGGTATCTCTAGAAATACCCAACAGCTAGAAGTTAAGGAAGAACCTTGGCTGTTTCCATGGAGGGGTGCACAGTGGCACAGCATCCATTGGAAGGGAGCATGAGACACAAAATTGTGCACGTAGGTCATAAAGTCTTACCCAGGTAGCATGGACACCAAACTCTCTGAGCCAGCGGCGGCCTGACTAACTTCTCCTGGCAAGACGTGAACACCAACGTCTGTTCAACCCAGATAGGACACCACAAGTAGATCACAGTTGGTGAACCACTGAGTTTATTGGAGTTACCTGCCCGAGTATAGAAGAGGGGTACCTCAGAAGGGTAGATAAGGGGCTGCCTAAAAGAACATGGGTGAAGGGAGGCCTTCAAGCATATGGGGGCAGGGTTTTGAGCCATTTGCTTTTCCTGAAAATCTCTCTACCATTTGAACCTGACCCTTAAAGAGAAGTAGTTTCCTGAGCTTCAGAGAGAAAAGTAGTCTGAGCTGAGAAGAGTCTGTGTCATGAGAGACGGTGGATGCCCTGCTTCCTGTTACTCATGCAGACAAAATGACTTCAAAATTCCAGCGAGGAGACTGTGAAGGTAGGACGCAGCCTCTCCAGGAACCGGTTCTTATTCTAGCCCGGTTGTTCTGGCTGAGTCCTAGGCCTGGGAAAACAGGATTGGCGGGACACCGGGAAATGGCCCTCCCATCTTCAAGGTGGAGGAAACAGGAGCAGGTCCGAGAGGGCCGGGAACCGCCCCCCTCCACCATTAGAGGACTCGGTCTGAAATGAACCAATCTTGCAAGTCCGCAGGCCGAGGAAGGGGAGCCTCAGGAAGAGTCCGCCGTTCCGCGGAGCTGGGGGAACAGGAATAGAATTCCTGCTGTACTGCTCTTCGGGCAAAATCAACTCGCACTCCTAAGTGTGTAGACGCGGATGCAGTGTCCGTCGCTGCGAATCCTAGCTTCTGTGCACAGTTGACTTCGTCCTCTTGGGGACAGCTCCCACAGGGTAACGGACCCCATCCCACAGGCAGCTAGCCGGTGCAGCCCCGGCTGTCCCCCAGCCTTTCAGGCTCGGTGAAGCGGGCTCGGCGGTGCTGGCGCAGCCGGGGAGGCTGTGGCCGCCAGGTCTATGGCTTTTCTCTGCGCTGCGGAAAGAACGGGATCGTCGGCTCCCACCGCGATCCCGGGTCGCCGGGCGGCAGCCTCCGCCCTCCGCAGCGTGTCGGAGGCGCTGGCACTTGGCGGCAGGAAGTGGAGTCCCGCCGGGAGGCTGGGAGCTGGAGCGCCTTCCCAGGCCAGCGCTGCCCGGCGCGGATGGCCCCCGCCCCGGTGGGAGCGCGCCCCGCCCCGCCCGACCCGGGAAAGCGCGGAGCCCGGCGCCTGGCAGAGCCCGGGCGGCGGCCGGCCGGCTGGAGCGGGGCTTGCCGTGCGCGCGCTCAGCCGCCTACGGGGAATCCACACCCGCGCGCCTGGTTTTGAACCGGAGAGCTGCCCTCCTCCCTCTCTCTCTCCCTCCCTCCCCCCTCCAACCCCCCCCCAGCCCTGTGTGTATGTGCGCGCGCGCGCGTTTCGAGCACGAGGAGGCGCCAACAACTGTAAGGTCTCCACTGCTTTGATAAGGAAACTGCCAGCTGTCGCAAGTCAACAAGGAAAAGATCGGACCGCGGCCCAGAAGCCAGCCCCCCTCCTGAGTTAAAACGGCCTTGTTTTCTGTCCAGATATTCCAATGGAGACAACTGGAGAACCTGTATTTCAGAGAAAAGAAGTTCTCCGTGGAGGTTCATGATCCCCGCAGGTAAGGCTTCCTCTGGCCAGGGCCCGTGGGGTGTCCCCCGTCCAGCACGGTATCCGTGCTGTGGTTGTGTATGTTCAGTCCGGGGTAGGGGGAGGATGGGGACTCCTGCGCAGAGTTGCAGTCACACAGGAAAGCTTTGCTTTGTGCTGGACGTGATGATCAGTGTGCTGAGTTCAAGTATGTGGTTTTGTTTTTTTTGTTTTTTTTTTGGGGGGGGGGAGGTGCAGTTAGCAATTTCAGGACTCTCATGTCCGTGTGTGTGTGTGTGTGTGAGAGAGAGAGAGAGAGAAAGAGAGAGAGAGAGAGAGAGAGAGAGAGAGAGAGAGAGAGAGAGAGACGCCGGGAAGATTTGAGGCACTTTTTAATAAACCCCAAGTTAAACCGGGCAATGGCCTCAGTCCCGTTAGGGAGTTAACACAGGGAAGGAGCCCACAGCTTCCTGGGCAGAGCCACTGAGAGCCTTTCAAGCAGGACACCAAAAGGAAACTGTCACCAGAGCAGCTATGCCCAGCTGTTTTGTTCCAGGAGCTGGAACTTTAGAATGTTAGCATTGTGGGTGGATGTGAAAGAAATAGAGGTATTTTCCCCAGAGAGAGCACCAGAGCCAAAAATTCATGTTCTACAGCGGGTGCCAGACAATAGGGCCTCCGTTTAGAATGCGGCGGGCCCCAAGCCCCTGCGGAAGGCGTCTGCCTTTCCTCCTTGCCCGTCTGGCCATGCCGAGGCTGAAGTTGCGGCTAAGAAGTAAGAGAATCCAGTGAGAGACCCGGAATGAGTCGCCTTCTGAACGGCACAGAGGTGGCCCTGGGAAACAGAGATCAGACGCTGCGCAGAGCCAGGCGGAGTGCAGCGCCACTGACCCTCAGCCCTGGGCTTGGGAGAAGAGCTGGCACCGGCCTCACCTCTCACATGGTTCCTGAGCATCTGAGAGGCGCCCCTGCGCCTCCCCGGAGCTCTGGACGCTGGCTGCGACATCCTGGTGAAAGGCTGAGGTCCTCGCGGCCTGGGATCACCCAGGAGGACTGAGCTCTGCTCACCTCACTGTGTAATCTGCACGGAACAGCTTCTCACATAGGCGGGGGCTTGTCCCCGCCTCCCTGTTACAGTGAGACTAGCAACTGGAGAACTTTCTAGAGCTTTGAGCCTGTGTGCTCAGGTGCACCTGGTAGCATTAAGCAGAAGGAGAGTGTGCCCAGCGGTGCTCAGGGCCTGGAGACGGGTGTCATGGTCCAGAGACCCTCTGCAGAGCACACATGAATCCATCTGTACGGGCCAAAAAGGGAGATGCCAAAAATAATACTTGGGCCAAGAAGAAACTCACAGTTGTTTTTCCAGGTGAACTCTGTCAAACCAGAGTCTGTAGCACATGAGAGAAGGTGAAAGGAAACTTTATATAAAAAGGGCGAAATGAATTCTGCCACTGTGGGTCAGATGCAGAAAGGGCATGCTTGACAGAGTAAAAAGATAAATAAAAATTGGATCATCTAATGAGCATGGGGAATAGGCAGATTCCTGTGCTCTGTTGGGAATCCTGCTAACCCAGAGAGAGGAATCTTTAAATCATACCTGTGGGTGGATGTGGGCGTGTGTATTCTCTCTACATCCATGACCCTATCCATGATATAATATTAAATTCCCTTCCTTTCCCAAGATCCAGCAGTATCAGAGAGGGTTTGAATCTCACATATTACCATTAAGCAGGCTTTTGGCTTTTAAAACAGAAGGGGTCACTGACCTGTTTGTTGAGTAACTTCTGTGTGCGGGCACTGCGGTAGATAACGGCCATTAAGGTAGGGTCCACTTCCTTAAAGAACTTCTCATGGAGTTGAAGAGACTGGCAGAAGAAGGAACTGGCCCTTGGAGAGTTTTGCACGTGTGCGCACTGTTGTAATCACTGTGTACTTGGTCTTCCCTATGACCCCGTTAATAGGGTCGCCATAATTTCTGTTCAGAAAACTAAGGCACAAAAGTGAGGTAGCCTAGGTTACAAATAACTGTCACACGATGCAGGCAGGATTAGAACCCAGGAAGCCTGGGGCCAGAGCCCACCTGTTTGCTTGCTACACAGTACACAGGCAGGGTATACCAGGTGCCAGATGGCACAGCCCATAGGTGCTAAGTGCTGCAGATACCATGGCCTTGCTGGTTTAGAGGCTTCCTGAGGAAGGGGCATCTGAGCTGAGCCTCACAGGGTGATTAAGACTGAGGCCCTGAGGTGGGCATTCAGGGTTGGTGTCCCTTATCTAAGATTACCAGGTAAAGGAGGTCGAATCCCAGAACCCCAACCTGACCTTGCAGTATGACCATCTCCCCTCAGGAGAGGAGGCCCAAAGGTGTCAGAGGTGGAAGCACATCTGTTGGCAACACCTGAGAGGACACCCTTTCCATATATCCAAGGAGAAGGGCTTGCCTCAGGTAGCCGGGGGCAGAGCTGACTGTCTCCAGGCCATCTGCATCAAGGACTTACCTTTTCACTACTGGCCTGCCAGTGCAGTTCAAGTTGGTTGTGGCACCCTCCTGCTGTTGCCTTCCCTGCTGATTTGGGGCAGGGATATTTGTCTTATTGACTTTACCTCCCATGGCACTCAGGAACTGTTCCTACTCCCAGCCAGGAAGGGAGTCAGAACCAAGTTGACAGGGTGGGAAGTGCCAGGTGTCACTGTGTAGTGCAGATGTCATTGGGGGAAACTGTGATGACAGACAGTTTCAGGGCTGAGGGTGTTTCTGCCTGAATCAGGACAGATGTGAGCCTAGCCTTTCCCTGTTAGCCTTTTTCCAGGGACAACCTAACTCCATGCCTATCTTGATTTCTGCCATTCTCTTGATTGGGCAAACACTATCCTAAGTTTCATGCACAATTGAAAAATTGGGGGCATGGGAAAAGCCTCAAGGGGGAGATGAGCAGATGAAATAAATTAACAGTGACCCAGAGAAATACTCTGGAGTATCTGATTTAGAGGCTTCCATGGAACTAACTCTCCAGATAGGATGAGTCACCTAACTCTTCTTCACCTGCCTTACCTGAAAAACCAAAGCCTGCAGCCTGTACAGCTCCCACTGTCTGTACTAAAAACACATTTTAAGGGGCATGGTGGTTAAAGCACTTGCCTAGTAAGCGCAAGGCCCTGAGTTTGATTCCCCGGCACCTCATAAGCCAGGTGTGGTAACACATGCCTGTAATCCCAGCACTCGGAAGGCTGAGGCAAGAGGATTGCTATGAGTTGGAGGCTAGCCTGGCCTACATATTGAGTTCAGCACCAGCGTGGACTGTAAAGTTAGACCCTGTCTCAAAAAAAATTTTTTTCAAGTCACTTTCCACCTCTACTTCAGCTTCTCTGAGGAAAAAAAAAATTTAATTCCAGAGAGAACGATTGTCATGGAAACCAGGCTGGGAAGCAGGGTCCAGCCTGGTTAGTACTTGGATGGAAGCTCATGTCAGGCAATGTAGAAAGAATTTGCTCATCTTCACCCTCGCCGGTGTTGTCTGGTTAAAAAAGAACATTGTCGAAGGCTTTTCCTGTCTCTGAGGTTTGTCTTGACTCAGTTCCAGGAGTTGAAGGTCAGAAAAAGAACCATCCATTGACATAGAGTGACCCAGCCTAACCCAGACAAGGCGAAGGCTCAGCCACATTTTGAACCCTGAGGACTCAGTTTCTCTACATGCACATGCGTGTGTGTGCGTGCGTGTGTGTGTGTGTGTGTGTGTGTGTGTGTGTGTGTATACCTGTGTCTATGTGTGAGCTCATCTGTCATCTCCATGCCAGGGCTTTTCAGACCCAGTGCGTCCTCACTCAAAGCTGTTGACTGGTAAATACTTCTTTCCTCACAAATGAGATTGAAATTCGCAATTCTTGCTCCCCCAGGGCTTCAGTGACAAGGAGGACCTTCGGGCACAGTGGCATTGCAGTGCACACATGGTATGCGTGTCCAGCATTAATCAAGTCTATTTGGGCTATGGCTATTAGCCAACACCAGTTCTACCTGGACAGAAAGCAAAGCAAGGTAAGTGAGCAGACCTTCCAGTAGGCGGGGAGCCAGCCTCCGGGCAGCAGTTTAGGGATGGGAATTGGATGGGTGGGGAGGCACAGTGTCCTTGGCCCAGGACTCACACATGTGTGGACTTGCCTCTTAGGACTACAGGTAGGAAGGAATATTAGTATTTTTTAAGATGGTACGTTTCCTACAACTTGGTCAGGGAATCCTGCCTTACCACTATCACAGCTTTTCCACTGGTGATAAGGATTAGGTAGAGAGACCCCTTCAGAGGAATTCCATACGTGCTTTTGGACCTCAGGAGATGACACTCCTAGGAACAAGCAGTCCAGCCCTTTTGGGTGTTTAAACAGTGGCGAGTTGTTTTCTTTCTGGGGGGAAAAAAAAAGGTAACCATTCTCAACTAATAGACACTAGCAAACTGTTTAGGGTAATTGCTGTAAAAACCCTCCAGGCTTTTCTAACTGCCAACTTTGTTTTTAAAAATGCAAAACTGGAAAAGTGGAAAAAAGAGCAACAGCCCTGTTTCCCTAAGGTAGACTCAGAGCCTTGGGCACTGGTAAACAGTCATCCGTCCAAGGAGATTTCACGCACCCCCAGCCCAGACGCTCAGCTGCACTTTCTGGTGGGTGAGAGAATGATGTCACCGTGGTTCACACACAGCTTCTGTCAACACTCTCCCCCTCTTCCTTGGCCTGGCATGGCTACCTCCCCTTCTATCCCCCCCACCACTCCCATTCATTATCCCTCAGGTGAACGGCCCTGCCAAGGTGGGCCTGTCCGTTCCCCAGGATCCTGCTGTCCTGGCAGCCCTGGTTTCCCCTTGGGTCCCACCCCCACGGGAGGTCTTCTCCCGTTGCATGAGCCTACAGGAGGAGGAGGAGGCAGGGCCGGGCTCATTGGATCGGCGCCCTTTGAGGCTCTTTCCCTTTCACCTTGTTTCCTTTTGTGTGTAATTTCTCTTTACCTTGGAGGAGAATGTTGGAGTGAAGAAGGAAGTAAGAGAAAGATAATAAGAGAAAGCCGAGAGGGATGAAACACCCCTCCGGCTTTGCATCACACCCTGTCCTGTGCGCTACCACCTTTTTAAAACCCTGTTTCCTTTTCCCAGTTTTCTTCCTGATGCCTTTCTGGTCACTCTGTGGGGTGACTGAGGGCAGAGGGAGTATTTCTGTGGTTGGGAGTTGTGTGAGTATTCCTCAGCTCTCCTGGTGATGATGGGCCTTGGCACAGAAACGTGAGGCTCGATTAAATCAAAAGAAACAGGGCCAAGGGGTTTGACTCACTGTTAGAGGGAGACAGCGGGCGGGTGCCAGCACGCTGCTCTCCAGTGGCTGAGGTGGAGGTCAGCGCCTTTGCACAGCAATTTCATCCTGTGTTGTATAGTGATGGGTGGCGAAGCGCAGAGGATTGGGCAATTCTCCTGAGCCCCGCTGCCAGTTTCTCTCAAGGGCAGGCCCCCCGCACACTGATACTACTGTCTGGAGAGAGGAACAGAAATAGCACACTGCGCCCAACAGATAGGGCACATCAGCTGCTTGAAGGCCTCCTCCGTGTGCTGGTTTCTTGCCTCAAGACTCCCGCGTTCGGCTTGTGCCCTTGAGAAATCTTGCCCATAGAGCTTCCGGCTCACCCAACAACACTAGGAGTGAACCTCAGAAGGAAACAATCACAGAGCACTTATTAGTAAGAAGTGTCTTTTAAGAGGCAAACCCAAATCACCACAGATTAGAAAGACCTCAGTAATCCCAGAGAGTAGGAGCATTTTCACCCAAGAAGCCCTGCATGTTCGTAGATGTTCCAGAACCCTTCCACTTCTCCTGGGAACCAATGCCTCAACTTCTAGGGACAGACCAGGATCAAGTTCCTCCACTGGGAAGTTGGAGGACACTATTTTCTGGCACCGTGACCTTGGGCAGGTCTTTCCTCACACATGCTTTGCTCACCTAATTAGAGAAAAGAAAATTCCTGACTTAAATTAATAATTGGTCAAGTGACAGAATGTTTGTTTAGGAAATATGTATTGTATTTTACTGGCATCAACATGAATTTAACACACTGACCCCTGGCTGACACTTGTGTCAAGTTAAAATTCTCTAAAAGGTCCCCAAATGAAATCAGAGATGATGAACTTCCTCATAGGGATTAACGTTACAACACCTTCCATTTCTGGAATGTTCTTCCTAGAACAGTGGTGTGATTCTTCTCTGGTGGGCAGCATGGCCTCTGAGTATGTGATGGCCAACAGGCCTGGGACGAAAGCTTCAAATATTTCTGGACAGCCAGTGTGGGCTGGCATTTTGGCATGGCTTCACACTCTACTATTTGGTGCTATGCCAACCCTTCCTTTCTCTGAAGTGTTTTAGCAAAGCACAGGCCTCCCAAATAATGTTTATCAACCCCAGAGAGAAAAGTGCGGTCTAGTGGTTTGAGTCAGCCAAGAGGTCTCATGTGCTTCCCTGACAGCCGGCTACTTCTTTCAGGGTCATCTTGCAGATCATTTAACAAAATCTCTTCTCACTTCTCTTTCTACCCGCTCCCCGTCATGAAGGGACTCTCCCACCATCGAAAGCACAGTGGAGGGAGGTTATGCTGGTTGGCGTCCTGTGGTTTGTTCAGAAAGAGAAGTTACATGGGGACCAATTTTAAATGGTCATTTAAAAATACTGACCCCAAAGATCAGAAATGTCGTCATTGGGATCCCAGTAACCTCAATAAAGCCAGCGCCAAGAATGTCTTGTGGACTTTGAGGAAAATATTTCAAAGCTCAAATTGTTTAGGAAACATCAAACACTTTCCTCTGGACTCAAAATAAGGCCTTCTGAAGTTGGCCCTGATGCAAATGACTTCCCTCCTTCTTGATCTCCCCCCCAACTTTTCCTAATTTAGTCTGTTATTCTTTTTCCTATCTAGAATCAAAAGCAGGGTGACAGCAAATCAGTAGTACGATTGAATAATGTCTACAGGGAAAGATCCTCAGAACAAAGCAGTCAAAAGCTTGAGGAGCCCTCTGGGTTGACTGGAGACTTGAGTTTGTGAAGAGAGGGTTTCCACCGGGGCTTCTCTCCTGTCTCCCCCAAGTCTGATGGGTTATTGTGATGGTTCCATTCCAGAAAGTTACTGTTGCTTCTAAGAGTCTATAGAATCCCTTAGAAAGGGCGCTTGTGGTTCCCTTTTCCATAATTTTGTTTCCGGCCTCTGAAATGGATGTGTAGCAGGAATGAAAGGACTGGTTAAAGGCCAGGTTTTCCATGTGATTAATGAGCGCCTCAGAATACTACATCAAGCCATCAATCTCACTTAATTTAGCAAATTACTTCCAGGCTCTAATTTATATCCGATTCCTATTGCAATGGTCTTGACACATATTATCTCACTTCATCCATATCCCACCTTGTGATGTGGACTCTAAGATCTCCATATTACAAACAGGAGTCTGCAGATCAGAGGAATCAAGGATCAAGGTCAGAGTGATTATTCAAAAAGAGCCAAGAGACTACCTAGGTCTCTGTAACTTCAGCACACGGGCCTTCACTACCGTGCTGCACTGGTCTAGGCGTTCAGTAGTCACTGTTACATAACTATCTAAGCATAGGCTCCTTTTTATGAAAATATGGGAGAACAACACAGAAAGAAAGGAAGTAATGGATTGTGCGTGCTGTGCTTGCTCGGAGGATAAAGCACAACCAGATGGGTGCTATTGATATGTTGGGTCAAAATGAAATAGAAAGCCTTTCCTGCTTCCTGCTGTAAGCCAAAATCCTGCAAGGGCTAGCAGCTGGGATTGTTTTAAGAACAAGAAAGCCCTAACCCAAGGAAAGTGACCTAGCTCGGAACACAAGGATGAAAGTTAGGTTAGAAAGTAGATGTAACTTGGGGGGAACCCATGTGAGAGAGAGAGAGAGAGAGAGACAGAGAGAGAGAGAGAGAGAGAGAGAGAGAGAGAGAGAGAGAGAGAGGAGAAGGGAGACAGTTCACAGCAAATGAACAAAATGAGCAGAATGCCTCAGCATTTCCTCTGACCTGCAGGCGTGGGTCTTACTAATAGGAGGAAAGCACACGGAGACCGGAAGTTGTTGTCATTTGCCAGCATGGTCAACAACATTGAGGCCAGAGGAAGGGCAAAGCCTCGGGGGCCCAGACAGCCATTACTGGCAAATGGCAGCTGGGCAGAGGGGGAAGACAGTAGATTAGGGCAGGAGGTCAGTGGTAAGCCTTCCTCTCCATGACCTTAGGAATTTACACTGGTGTCCTCTTTTCTCTGGGGGTAAAAAGGCTGAGTCACCTGCAAGCCAGGTGTGAGCAGCACATTGAGTAACTGGAAACCTCAGTTAGGAACCTTGCCTAGTTCCATCTGGTGCCCTACAGCTGATGGCCTCGGAAAGATAGGCAGACGAGCAGATGTGTGAATTAGGCGGTCATGTCTGATGTTCTCATGATGCTCTTAGTGTAGGAAAAGTTCCTTTCATGAAGAAGATAAAGTGCCACACAGCACACGTAGGAAATGTGAACCAGTGTCTGCTGTTCAAAAATGGTAACTACACCAGATCCCTTTATTGAAAACAGTCATTTCTAGAGATACAGTCACGTGAATATAGAGCTCTTTCCTAATTATTCCTACCTGCTATGACTATTAACCAAATGGGGCTGGTTAATAGAGAGGCTAAGTGGAATGGAGTAATATGAAAACTTTATATTGTACAAAGTACATGTGAAGTACTTCTAGTGGGACCCAAGTATCCCAGTAAAGCAGTATTCCCTGGGCGCACTGTGCCTGCAGGCCTAGACTGCTGAGGTTTTACCATTATCTAAACATTTCACAGCCATGTAGCTAACAATTGAAAAGGTTTTATTTTTTTCACAGAATTTACTTTTTATTGGAATGTGAGACGTAATAATTACATTCAACTTGAGGAACGGATGTGTGTGTATCACAGCTTGATCATTTTAGCCCCCCGCCCCAGCTAAATCCCCTTTGCCTGTTTGCCATGCAGAGATTTTAATCACTGCTGATTTATTGATATTTGGTGAGTTTATTTCATGTGTCTGTTATGTCATCCAAAAAGCTGACATGTATTTTTCCTGTTTTTAAGTACAAAAATAATAAGCATAACTGTAATTGATTGTTCTACAAGAGAGAACAAGCGGAGTGAAGAAGGGGAGAGAGGAAGGGATGAGCGCCCTCTGTTTTTGCCTCCTTTGATTCCACCCCACCCCTGGGGGTCATGGCAGGTGACATCTTTCCTAGTTTACAGCTGGGAACGAGGAAGCTTAGTGACCTTAAGTAACTTTCCCCTAACCCAGACTCCAAGTCCTGTGCTCTGAAGTGCTGTGCAGTGCAGCCTACAGGATCCAAGGCCGGGAATCCTGCACAAGCTATACAGCTTATCAACCACCTCTGTTCCTTCTAAGAGGTTCAGTGAGTTGCGAGGGCCAAGGGACAAGAGCTGACAGGCTGCCGGTCCAGGGAATGAGCTAGTTTGCTGAATTTTGGAAGGCTGGATAGGTGTGGGATTCCTATCTCCTTTTTGAGCTGGGCGTGCCCGCCATAATCTGCCTGCTTTTCCCTTCCAGTCCAAGATCCATGCAGCCCGAAGTCTGAGTGAGATTGCCATCGACCTGACAGAGTCAGGGACGCTGAAGACCTCAAAGTTGGCCAACATGGGAAGCAAGGGCAAGATCATCAGCGGCAGCAGCGGCAGTCTGCTGTCCTCAGGTGAGGCTGGCCTCTGGCCTTGAATTCTTCCTGAGAGCGGGAAAGGGGTCCTCGCTAATGCACTAGGGACGACCCAGGAAAGGAAATAGTTATGGCAGAAGAGGCTGCCTGACAGGCTCACCAGAAACTGGCTCTGCCCCATACCAACCTCTGGGGATAACTGGGAATCAGAAAACTGTCCAAAGTAACCAGAGGGGCCAGGGAAGACGCAGGGAAATCACATAGTGTGGGATAAACCACTGGTCACTTCGAAGTCTTTTTTGAGTACGCAAGATCCTTTCAGTATGTTGTTGTGATAGTGGACCATCAGGAATGTCAGCTCCAAGACAGAAAATGGAATTTGCTCCTGTATCCCTGAGGGAACATCGTAGGAAGAAGGGAGGGCTGGAGTTCAGAGTCAGAGTGCTATGAGGTGCCATGTTCTCTTCCTTTTGAGTTTTTCAGAACTTTAAAAATTATAGACAGCTTTTGTTCACATAAGAAAAGAAAGACTCAACTGTTCTAGGGTATGACCGATGGTAAACACTTACTGTCACCCAGAGTTAGGAGATGCGGTTCTATTTGGGCAGGTCTTTTTTCTCATTCAGTGTTTGGAAGGCCAGGAGAGCTCTGAGATTTTAGATCTGGCTGCCTTTAAGAGTGGGAATACCAGTTGGTGAAATGACAGGAAGAGGCATGAGTCGGAAGAAGGCAGGGAGAGAGGGAGGCAGTGATCAAAAATACGTGTCCCAGTGAGGGTCATTTCCCAAGCCACATGGTTAATTAAGCCTGATGGATGGAAATCCCTGTCACCTCACCTTGGAGCCAGGAAAACAAGGCAAGACTTCTTCACCCTGCCTGTCTCCCTGGGTCACTTCTATGTACATAGCACCTGCAAACAACAACAATAAATTTAAAAAGGAAAAGACAGAAAGGCAAGGGAAGCTCCAAATTGTCTAGGTAGCTTCTGGACTCATGTCTTTCAGTCACAGCCAGGAAAAAGTTTAAGTTGAAAGAAGCAGGGAGAGGATGCCTGCTCTTCCTGGCCAGGAAGTAGATTTACTGTTGGGCTGAGGAGGCCTAACCTCATGGCCGCTCAGTAGAGAGGCTGAGCACTCGTGGGCCCTGGTGGTGTGTTCACATGCTTTGTGAATTCTAACACATTGGATATTGTTTGTCCTAACTAGAACCACCAGAAGTATATGAACTTCAGGTCCTTGCCAGACCATCATGGGATTCACTATAACCTGTTTCTGTCTGAGTTTCTTCAACAAATGATGGTTCTGAAGCTTTGAAGTTTGCAAGGAAAACCACAGAGAATGTTGTCTTTTGTCTCAAAGAGAATGTCATTCAAAGCCTAAAACTCCTGCCTGGAATTACAGCCACTCCCGGCCTCCTGCTAAAAGGCAAGGCGAAGGGCGAGGCCAAAGCCCATAACTTAATTGTCTTTTAGACAGTGAATATGCAGTAGTTTTCCCAATTGCTGTAAAAACCCAGAGGCTCGGATTGGAGCCTGGGTGCAGCCACCCTGCCAGCCCCTGCTCAGGCTCGGCTTCCTCAGGCTCAGGGGTTCCTAGATGTGCATCTGAACTGTTAGGAGGGCTTGTGAAAACACAGAATTCTGGGAACCCCCCTGCCCTGATACTTTGAGGGTCTGGGTTAGAGACCTGAGGACAGGGTTATATCTCCCGATTCCCTGGTGGTGCCTGCTGGTCCAGCGACTGAGCTTTGAGAGCCACTGTTTTTGCTGAAGAAGAGATAAAAGCCTGAGGTCACAGAGCCCAGGTCTCCCCACTGTAAGCCTGTGTCCTGGTCCCTGTGCCTGGGCTCCTCAGACCTGTGGGTCCACCTCCAGAGGGAGCCTATCAGCTGCTTGTTGACAAGGTGGCGAATAGGATCTGCAGTGCTTCCTCCAAGATGAAGCCAATATCACGTAACTCTATTGGCACGACATCCAAGCATCTCTAACACTAGAAAGCAACAAACTGCTATTTCTGCCATAAGGTGGACGTTAATAATCTGTCTTGTGAGCCTGAAGTCACAAGAAATTTCCTGCCTAATCCACCCCTGCACCTAATATATAAGCATCTGTTTCCTAAGGTGTTAAAGCCATTATCAAGTGTGCAGTAATGTAGTGGTGGGTGTGCCAGGGAGAACAGTTAGGAGTTGATAGAAGGAAGCAGTTTCAGTCTCTTGGAGAATGGTGAATGACTCCAGTTGTGGGCTCCCACCACCTTGGCCCTTTCTGCTGCTGCTCAGCTAACCCCAAAGAAGCACAGGGTGAGGTGGAGGAAGACCCAGGACTGGACTAGGGATCAGGGCAGCCTCTTCCTAGCCTTGCAAGTTCAAGCCTGGAAAACGCCTTTGGATGCCAAGGTTGAGGCTCCTTGGGGATGCCCCACGCCCACACCCTGGTGACTTAGGAACAGTCGAACAATGGAGGGAGAGGCCCCAAGCAGGAAGCATCTTCCAGGCACAAAGGGGATTTCTAGGATTCAGAGATCTTGTTATCCTGCCTGGTGGGACTCCAGCTCCGAGACCCACAGCTTTCCTTACACTGGGAAGAGGCAGCCCCCACCTGGGGAAAGCCCTTGGCAAACCGATTCTGCATCCCCCACAGTGGGGAAATCTAGCTCCTGGCTTGAGAACTGAGGC
Source organism: Ctenodactylus gundi (assembly GCA_004027205.1). NCBI lineage: Eukaryota > Metazoa > Chordata > Mammalia > Rodentia > Ctenodactylidae > Ctenodactylus > Ctenodactylus gundi. The sequence goes on from PVKB01000103.1 coordinate 1,170,061, forward strand.
CCTGGCTAGCCTCCAGCCCCGCGCTTTCTGTCCCCTGGCCATGTGCTCCCACAGATAGGACATACCCACACACTTGCTACTACCGGACAGCTCTGATTTTAAATACTTTCTGTTCCACTTGCCTGATCTTGGATTCTAACTTATTCAGAAAATGTGATACAGACAGCCTGGTGTTCGATGTGATAAACTCATTTCTCTCCTTCTGCTCCTTATTAAATGATGTCTAATAAAAGTTCCTTAAAAACATGTTGAGAGCCTAGTCACCACTTGCAAATCCTCCTTCCCATCCCTAACTCAGAACACCTCACATGGTGGTTGCTGCATACCCAGATGTGGAAATGAAATTTTGGAGAATACTAGTAAGAAAGCCCTACATGTGCTAGACATTTGGAATCGCCTCAGGGGCTGGAGGAATAGCACAGCAGTTAGAGCACTTGTCTAACAAGTGCAAGGCCCTGAGCTTGACTCTCCAGCACCACTTGGGCGTGCACGCCTGTAATCCCAGCACTTGGGAGGCTGAGACAGGAGGATTGCCATGAGCTCAAGGGCAGCCTGAACTGTAGAGCAAGACCCTGTCTTAAAAATAATAATAATAATCTCCTGTGTTCCCCAAGTCTATGGCGTTTCGGGCCTTGCTCTTGTACGATCACTACCAACATTGTTTCTTCTCACACTGTAACTTGAGCCCTTGTGACACTTTGACATGTCAGGGTCACCTGTGTCAGATTGGGCTTCTACAGGGTCACCTCTGTGCCTGTATTTCGTTTACCTTCGGCCCTGTCCTGTTCAAACCACACATAACTGGGTCAGGTAGCTACCCTGTAATAGTTCTATAGACATTTTTCTTTCAGCCCGGAACAGTGGTGAATGCCTGTAATTCTAGCTACTCAGTATGCTTTGGCAGAAGGGGGATCACAAGTTCAAGTTGGGCAACTTAACAAGACCGTGCCCTAAAATAAAAAGAGCTCAGGATGTAGCTCACTGCTAGGGCACTTGCCTAGTAGGTAGGAGGCCCTGGGTTTTAACTCCAACACCTCAAAAGAATTTTTTTTCAAGCTCTGCCTCTCTGCTAGGTAATGTCCTTAGCATTTAAAATAATAGCCCTTCTCTGCAAAAAGTTTGCACACTGTTGATGCAATGCAGCTATAAAGCATTTCTACACTATTAATAGATTTGAGGATGGTTCTTCTATTTGCGGACACAAAGTTCCCTTTAAAATTATGTATCTGAGGCTCCCAATACTACAAAAATGAAAAATGTCAGAATGCCATTTCTCACTAATGCCCTGAACCATGGGCTAGCACTTGAAAAAGAAAAGGTCAATGGAAAGATTAATTAAGCTCGGTGCCAGTATTCCCTGGATCCTGTGGTAGTGAGGAATGGGACCTTCCAGTGGGAGGCTGCGGGCCTGTGACCTGTGGAGACCCCCATGAGTAGCCTGCCAACGAGTTCGGAGCTGCGGGCTTGTGCTAGGACAAGTCCATTTTGTGGGGGCTCTGGAAGTCTGCTAATTGGCCCCTGGGGAGGGACTAAGCCAGGGGCATGTGCTGCATCCTGTAAGAGCCTGGATGTCTCCCCTAATTTGGAGATGTCTCCATTATTGCTTTTACTCTTCTGTGCTTCAAGTAACAAATTTTTAGAAGTTTCAGGTACAGTTTGAGAGACCATTGATCATTCAGACCATTTGATTCAAATGTTTGTAGAAAGATTTTGTTGTGGTTAGGATCTGGAGTGTCCCCCAAAACTCTCATGTATTTTAATGGAACCATGTGATGTTGGTGGATTGGGGTCTGGTCTGGAGGGGTGGATTGCAGTTAAGTTAGGATTAACGGTGTGTAGTGGCCACACCTGGGTGCAGGAGGGACTGGTTACTGGGCGGAGACCTGAAAGGATACATAAGCTGCACCTGCCTGCCTGGGGGACTGGGACTAGTCTCAGCTAGCCTCAGCTTGTCTTCCTGTTTGTTCGGGGAAGCTGCCTCCACCTCTCCCTGCCATGTACTTCGATTGTTGCCGGCCACCCCTGAATGGACTGTGACCTTCGAGACTGTGAGCTAACATAAACCTTTCCTTTCCTAAGTTTGTGGGTGTCGGGTATTGAGTCACAGCAACAAAAAAGTAACTAGGACAGAAATTGGTACCAGAGGAGTGGGGTCGTCGCTGTACTTTACCTGAAGATGTGGGTCAGAAGTCTTTGGAACCAGTTTGCAGAAGGAATTTGGAAAAGTTTGGGGATGCAAGCTGGAGAAGCCTTTGAGTGCTCTGAGCCGAGCTTGAGGGGAGATTCTGGTCAGAGCTCAGACCAGAATGCTGATGGGAGTGTGGATTGGGAAGGCCAGGCTCAAGAAGTTTGAGATGGGAAGGGGGACTGTATTGGCAAGTGGCCTAAAGACCATGTGTGCTACACTCTGGCAAGAAGTTTGTCGGCGTTTTGCCCTTGTCCAGAG
>PVKB01000104.1:0-50855 GCA_004027205.1 Ctenodactylus gundi
GTACGTTGTCTCCCAGCAATGAGAGAGTAACTAAGACAGGGTAGCAATCCGTTGAGGTAACTAATTTTAGATGTCATATCCAGATTGCTCACCCGGATCTTTATTCTTAAATAGGAAATTAGTGTCATCAAAAGTACTGCATTTAAAACTCACATTCCTTACTCCTGCTAATAGCATTGCCCTGAGAGAGAGGTACTTTAATGTTTCTTCCTCTTGCTGCATTATGGAAAATGGACTTGGAGGAGAGGTTTCAGGCTCGGAAAATGATACCGCAAAGTATGGTGCATTGGCACATTGAGTACTTAGAACTAAAGAATGTTGGAAGGCCTTCGGAACAGCCTCAGCCAAGGGCTTTCTGACTGTCCCCGGGCTCCTGTCTCTTGCCTCTCATTCTCCCCTAGAACAAGTCATAGAAGCTAGAACCCTTTCCCTCACAGATAGTCTTTGAAACTAGAACTATTCCTTTAACTTTCTCCCTGCTCGTCTGTCTAGCCAGAAGGGAATTCTCTGATCTACCTTTGCCCAATGGTAGTACATCATAAGACCCTCCTTGTAAAGGGTCCCACGCCAGCCCAGAGGAAAGGAGTGCCGAGAGGTCTTTCTAGATTTTCCCTTCATACCTAGAGTGGGAGCACACCCTTTTGGTCACCCAAAGGTTAAAGGAATAGTTCTAGGCAAGAGACAGGAGGCAGGGATGTTGAAAGAATGTCTCTATTTCATCAAACGTAAATATGAAAAATGCATTTCACCTATGTTTTCATTCATTTCTGAAACCTCCAGTAGTATGCAGAACTGTATGATTAAATGTATTTGCTATGCTAATCTTTTGTTACCCTGTCTTTTGTTAAAGAGTTGTTGGCTAGGATTGCTGTGATAGGAAGGAAGGAATCGCCCCTTTCTGCCCTCATAGATGCAAGAACAAAAAAGGGGAGAACCAAGTTGGAAGCTGTGTGAGTGCCTAGGTGAGAGAGAACAGTGGCTGGGCTCACTGTGGAAGCAGTAGCCCTGGATAGAAGTAGACTGGCTCAGGGTGTGTTGGAGCTGTGATTGGCAGGCTTCCTGGTAGGTTGGATGTAGATGAGGTGGGAAAGATGTGAAGGACGGATCAAAGACAGTGTCTACATTTTTGACTTCAGCAACCATATAGATAGTAGAAGCACTACGTGAGTGGCAAAGAGGGAAAAGCATTTGGGGGAGGGTTGGGATAAGAGTCTTGAACATGTTAAATTTGAGATATCTATTACATATTGGAACATGTCAAGTAAACTTGTTGCATATATCAATCTGGAGCATAAAAGAGAGAGCAGAGCGGGACTGCATGCTGGTATTTTGGAAGGTTTTTGTCTCTCTGTTATTATTTAAATGTCCCCCAAAAGCTCATATGTCAAAGGCTTAGTCCTCTGCTGATGGCACTATTGGGAGTAGGGGAACCTGTAGAAGACCGCTCCTGTTTGAAGAAAGTGAGATCACCAGGGCCGTGCCCCTGGAGGGAATATTGAGACCCTTACTTCTCCCTCTGGCACTCTATCTGCTTCCTGGTTGCTGCTTCCATCACACTCTCCCACTGCCATAATGTACTTGCCACCACAGCCTAAAGAATCGGGCCGAGTGACCATGGACGGAAACCTCTAAAACTGAAAATACATCTTTCCTCGTAAGCTGATTATCTTGGGCTCTTAGTCACAGCAATGGGAAACTGACTACAGAAGAGGCATGGTGGCCCAAGGTGTGGGACTAGGCTTCACAGGGTTTGAACTCTCGTAAGTGCCACAGGAGGAAGATCAAGCTTTCTTGCTTGGCTTCCTGTGGACCTCCCAAATGTGGGGCAAAAGAGGAAAAGGAGCTATGGACCTGAAAGCTGTCAGTGCTCAGACATCAAAACTGGAATTCCCCTCTTCGTGACAGAAAGTCATAACATTCCATTGGCATCTGAAATCATGGAACGAGATATGATCTCTTTAGGATCACTGAGCTCTGGGTCTCTTAATGTGAGGTTCTCTGAACCCGCAGGTAGGACAGACGTATTTCTGGCAGCAGAAGGCAGGACCACTCCATAGGTTACAGTCCACTGGTGCACACTGCCATATGCATCCTGCCCCTGGGAAGTGGGCAGCCCAGAGCTTGCTACAGATGAGTAGTTTGCAGCAAGAGTTCTGATTTTGAGATTGGGAAGAATGAAGACCAGATCAGAACAGTCTCAAGAGTGAATGTGGGCTAGGGCAGCAGAGAAGGCAAGTTCCTATGACTTTCCCAGAAGGTTGTGCTAAATAAAAAAAGAAGAAATGGACAGTGGTTAGAGAGAGCTGGCGTCCTTTGAAGCCAAGGAGCTCTTCCAACACATTCATAACCTCTCCAGCAAAGGTGTATGAGAGTGGGGCCCCTGTGGGTGAGGTGGGAGTAGTGGCTGTGCGAGCTCAGGTGGACAGCTCCCTGCATGAAGCTTCTTGGGAAGACAAAACAGTGATGGGTGTCTGTTCACCTCAGCAAGCGCACAGATGGCAAATCAAAATAGCCGTGACATTGAAATCCAACTTCATGAGCCAGTTAGTCTGGTGGAGTGACTTACAGGAGCATGGGTGAGGGGTTACCTATAGAAGCATAGATGAGGGATTAACTGTGGGAGCACAGGGGACTTAATGGCAGCCATGTCCCTGAAAAGCCCACCCCAGTATAGATGGCTCCTCATGGAAACTGCGTCCTGCCTCCTGGGATCTGTCTTTTGACCAGTTATTGCTCTTCTCTTAGGACTTGGTTCTCTCTCTCTCTCTCTCTCTCTCTCTCTCTCTCTCTCTCTCTCTCTCTCTCTCTCTCTCTCTCTCTCAGCTTCCCTAGCCCTGTGACCTCAGCATTCTTAAATATCTAAGGCAGAAAGTCCCTGCACAAGCCCAAGAGCATGTGCTATGTACCAGAGGTCACGTGCTATGAATTGGAGGGCAATGCCAGAACCTGGAAAGTAGATACCATAAAGATACCATAAGCCACAGAGTGCATACCAGGAATTATCCTGTGGATCCACCTAATAACCACGTGGTCATGTGGCTGCATGCCCAGGCCTGGGTGGGCTCTCAGCCTGAGGTCTCTGCCCAGCTCCCTGAGAGCCTCTCACCTTTCTCCAGGAGGGACTGTCCCAACTCAAGGATCTGCCATACAACAGAACTTCAGTTTTAAGGATGGGGTACTTCTGTTGGAGCCGGAGGGAAGGCAGGAGCCAGGGGTGTGCTGAGCTGTGAGAGAGAACTGCTCACTAACTGCCATTTTCTATGCACGAGGTGAGTTTCAGAGAAGAGGTGGTGGTGTGATGAGAGGGTGAGATAGGACTCCATTGCTCGGAACTAACTGCCATTTTCTATGCACGAGGTGAGTTTCAGAGAAGAGGTGGTGGTGTGATGAGAGGGTGAGATAGGACTCCATTGCTCGGAAGTGGCCTGGCCAGTTGACTAAGGAAGCACTAGAGGTGAGCAGCTAGTGGGAGCCCACAGGAGTACTGTGGGCTTCAGACAAAGCCTACTCAGGCAGCTTAGTTGACTGATTTCCTGCAGCAGAGCCCAGCTGTGTGGCATGGAGAGGAGGAGTGTGCACCCGCAGGGCTGGGGTTTACAAGGTGAGTACCCCAGTATGTTTCAGAGGAAGACAAGCAGGGCATTGAGGGTGTGTGCAAAGAGATGCGTTTTTGTGGTTGCTAAAGTGTTTATCAAACAAATGATCTGAGTAAATTTTCTTTGTAAAGCATTCATTTCCAGGCCTGGATGTGTCTTTATATATAAATATGTTTTCACACCATAGTTTGAAGCATTATACATTTTTAACATGATAGTTTGAACCATTCATACTACTATTTCATTCAGACTTAATTTTCTAAAGCCTTTTGATTTTGGTTTTCGAACAACCAACTCCGTTTTCCCTCTGGAGCTAATGAGTGAGCAAGTAAGTTCCGTAAGCAGAAGTAAAAGCTGCAGATTTTATTATGATTGGACCTGTGTTTGGAAATTCTGTGAATTATGTTAGGTCAGCATCCTGCTCACGGAGTAGGTTGTGTAAACAGTGGGTGTTGGGAGGTTCTGTGAATGAGCAGCCTTCCCTCTCACTTACAGACTCTACCACTGCAGTTCTCTAGATTTCTGAGTGTTTACTTCATAGTAAAGAGGGCTCTAAAAATATCAAGCCAGTTAAGTTTTTATTGTAGATCATTCCATTTAAACAGTGGTAGGCATATAAATTTGGAAATAAAAAAAAATCAAATGTATAATTTTAAAGTAAAAGCTACAGAAATCTGTGTAGCAGCTTGTTTTGGCTATGGATGTAAAACTGAAAAAAAAGGGGGATGGGAACATATTGCTCCTTCCCCTGACTTAGAGCAATTGGTATATCGAGTTGATGTTGATGTTCTGAGGACTTGAGTTGCATTCAGAATGCACAAGTAGTATGTTATTGTGAGAGAACTACACATTCCAAAATTTAAAGTATAAGAAATTGTTTGACCACAATTTAAAATATCATTTACAGCTCTTACATTGAATATTATTTTTTAAAATTGCAGGGGCAGTTGTGCTGTGATTTTGAGTATACAGGGTGAGATGAGACAGCATTAGGGTGTGTAGGCCTAAGGATTGGAAAAAAGAAGGGCCTACGAGACAGTTCAGGGAAGGGAGTATTAGGAAGGGCTAGAGAGCAGCCATGCAAATGTTAGAGAACTAGAACTGCACAGAGTCAAAGCCTGTAGGAAACAGAGATAAACAGTAGGGAAAGTAGCCTCCAGCACTGAATTATTTTAGACTGCCATGTCATAACCATGTTAAACATGACAAGATTTATTGGTTGTGAAGAGTTGAAGGCATGAACAAGGAAAATAAGGACAAAGAAAACAAATGTTTTGACTTTCACTAGCGAGGAGTTTCTCTGTCCTAGAACTCCTGGTCTTCTCACAGAATCAAAATGTGAGTGTGCTGAGATCCTCTAGAATTTTGTGTCTTTCCTCCAGAGGCAGTGATGGTGTAGAATGTGAAGTCATGATAGCGGACAGCGGTGAGTGCCAGGAGAATTTTTTTTTTTTTTTTTTTTTTGGAAGGAGGGCTCCCCAGGAGAGAAAACTGAGATCATATTTCTAATTTGGGAGAATGAGAAATGTCTAAGTTCATTATAGTCAGTGGTTAATCGTTGACTTGTAGACAAGTAGAATTACACAGCCAGATGCCTGAAAGACTTCTCTCTGTCTTCTCTTAATAGAGCAGTTTCTAGATGTGTGCCCCATCTCAGAGAAACTGGGTCAGCTCTGGCATTGAACCATGGAAATGAGTAATTTTTAACACCTACTCTGAGCCAGCTCTCTAACTGGATGGTTTCTTTAGTTCCCCTAACGTTGATAAGTATTATTTTCTCCATTTCAAAGAAAAAGAAGCTGATGCTTGGATGTGGTAAACTATTTCCTGCTCTGAGCAGCAAAGTTAAGTGTGCCTGACTCCAAGTCATGGGATATTTCCATCTAACTCAGTTCCTGAACGGTCTCACTGCAGAGAGGGTGCAAGGCTTATCCCTACCACTTGCTGTAGATTCTGGACCAGGGGAATCAAGGCGTCAGCCAAGGTGGGGAGGTCATAGGTTGACTGAGTGTCTCTTGCTGTGGTCTTCTCTAGATTCCTTCCCCAGCAAGTGTTTGGATATAGTGTCTGGGCTGTGGTCAGGCACTAGGGTGGTGAACCTCAGACCGTGCAGTGCCATAGGGCATGTGGTGGGCCTTTCAGTGAATCCAGCTGAAGGAGCCCACCTACAGAGCTTGTGACCTGATGGACTGTATGGAACTGAGGCACTCCATAAGGTATCAAAAGCCCAGAGGATTCAGATTTGAGATGTCTGCACATCACACCATGAGAACCACTGACATAGTTGACAGCTTTCACACTTAGATCCTTCTGGCCTTTCGCACACTTCGTATTGGATGTTGGCAATCTAAGCTTGATACCCTGACTGTCAGGTCAGAGTGTGCAGGAGCAGGCATTTGTGACGGCGCAAAGGGTCAAGTGCACCTGACTGTGATGGTGAAAAGGGAAAGACAGAAGGCCAGAGCAACAGAAGTTACTTGGCTGTCACATTTTATCCCATTCTTGTCGAAATTGAGAGAGAAGTCACAGCAGATACTGATGATTCTGGGTGTGCTGTGAGCCCTTAATCCTTGTCAGTTATTTACCACATAATTTTGTGACAACTCTGTAGAGTCAGTTTTATCATATATGTTTTAGAGAAGTGGAAACTGGGGAGGTGTGACACTTTAAAAAATATTCTAATGTCATTAGCTAGGGTTTAAAGTTTGTTTATATCTTCAAGACCCTTCTTTCTGTCTCTTTTTTCTTTGCTTTAAAAAATTATACAAATAAGGCATTAATATAGTCTCTTTAAAAGATGAAACCATCCAGATACATTGTGCCTGTCCTAAACCTCTGACCAAGGTAAGTGCAGATCTGAGAGAAGTGAGAATTGACAGCAGCTGGTAGCCCCAGCCTCTAAAAAATGAGTCTGCAGGTAGTACATGCTACAAATGCAATGCGAGCATCCCCTAGAAAAGCCCTCCCAGACTCCAGATCAGAAGCAGTGCTTGACATAAGCAGGAGCCATTCAAAAAAATAAATAAATAAAAGCCCAAGACTGAACTGATTAGAGTAAAAGAAAGCTCAGAAGAGCACATCAGGGCTTTTGAGGTCCCTCTTAAACAATGCCTAGGAAGACATTGGCACAAGAGATAGTTGCAGAGAGGAGAGAAAGACTGCTGACCTCCTGAATGGCTCAGGTGTAGTGAGAGCACATTCAGGGGAGAGAAGCCAGGATAAGCAGGGGAGTTCTCCTGAGGGGCTTGGGATGAACAAGAGACCTGAGAGGCCACTGGACTGTTAAGTCCTTCCTCACTGCCTACTCCCAGCACAGAACTCAGGAACTTCAGCTCCACTCCCACACCTTCATAGCCGTTCAAAGAGACCTCTCAGCTAGGCCTTTAGAGTGAAGTCCCTCAACAGCAGAAACATGGAAGAAGACAAGGCAGCAGGGCACCCACAGAGATGCCTGTGACCCCAGTAACTAATGTCATGGGCCCTGAAGTAGTAGATTTCGTAGGGAAGGAAGTCAAAAAGCACATAAGTGAGTGAACATCCACTTCAAACAAGATACCCTCAAAGAAATGCAAGCATTGATCAGTGAGCTTAAAGAGGAACTTGCTAAACAAATAGTGGTCCTCATGGATACAAAGCTCACTTAGCATATAGAAGCCACAAATAAAAAGTTGGCTGAAGTAAATAAGGAAATGCAAGACATGAAGGAACATTTTGATAGAGAAGTGGAAATTTTGAAAGGAAATTAGTGAAATTTAGGATATGAAAAATACTTTTGAAAGTAGGGGAAGTCAACCTGAACACTGTGAGGACGGAATTTCAGACTTTAAAGACAAGGCTGAGGAAACAAATGCTATTATGAGGCACAACTCCAAAATTAGAAATGAGCAAAGTAGCTGGGTACAACAGCTGATGGATGATTCAGAGAGAGCCAGTCTCAGAATTATGGGAGTGGGAGAAAGAGCATAAGATAGCACTCGAGGTATAAAGAATTTAGTCACTAAAAATCATATAAGAAAATTTCTCAAATCTAGGAAAAGAAATTAATTTTCAGGTACAAGATGCATATAGAACATTAAATAACCTCAGCCAGCAACGGACTTGCCACATGTCATAATCAAAACCTCAGAAATACAACATAAGAGAAAATATTAAAAGCAGCAAGAGAAGAACAGACATTATTCTCCCAAGGCAAAACCATTTGAATTATCAGTTTCTCAATGCAAACTTTAAAGGCCAGGAGAGCCTGGAACAAAATCTTTTAAGCATTAAAAGACAGGAAGTATCAACTTAAGTTATTGTATCTACCAAAATTATCCCCAAAAATTGAAGGGGAAGTAAAAATTTTTCATGACTCAGAATCCATGAAGAAATTTGCAGCCACTAGCCTAGCATTGCAGAAATACTTGAAGGAATCTTTGAGAGAGACAGAGTGACAAGCAGCACTGAAGAACATGGAAGAAAGAAAACATCTAAAGAGAAAGTGTAACAAAAAAAATAGATTGGTATTTGAATCATTTGATTGCTATCCTACTAAAACAGTACCCACTGTCTCATAAAGTCTGTGAAACTTACCTCGTATTTTTTATTTTTAGTAGTATATTAGTTTGCAAATCATCATAATTACATTCAACACAGGGGATTGGTATACAGTCTTTTAAAAATACATATGCATGGATTTGTGGATGGATAGGTACATAAAATGATAAACCAAATCTGACAAAATATTAGTAACTAGTGAAATGTAAGGAAATAATTTATGAAAGTTAAAAAATTCTGAAAAAAACTATTACATCTATTGCCATTATATCTACTGCCTATGTGTAATTTACTCTTGTGAGATAGACAGAAGTTCATTTAATGTAGGCATCCCTTACTCGTTCTTTGATATAAATTTATCCTAAGAAATCCGATTAATAATGATAACCTGGGTGTCTTCTGGATGCACAAACACTTACCTTTCAGTACACAACTAAGAAATTTGGAATTTAACTTCTCTCTTTTCCTTTCTCACATTTTCTAGTTTTATGAATTTCATTGTTATAGTTACTTTCTTATGTGGACTGGCGGGTGAGGCCATGTTAAAAAAAGAAAAATCTTGGGGCTGGAGGAATGGCTCAGCGGTTAAAGCGCTTGCTTAGCAATCGCTACATTAAGTGCTAAGAACCCAGAGTTCCATTCCCCAGCACCACAGGAGCTGGGCGTGGTGGTGCACGCCTGTAATCCCAGGACTTGAGAAGCTGAGACAGGAGGATTGCTGTGAGTTCAAGGGCAGCCTGGGCTCCATAATGAGTTCAGGACCAGTCTGGGCTGCAGAGTGAGACCCTGTCTCAAAAAAAAAAAAAAGAAAGAAAGAAAGAAAGAAAAATCTGAACAAAGATGTACTAAGATACAAAAAAAAAAAAAAAACCTTTGGGTAAATCATCCCAGTAAAGGGCTCTTCAGGACCCAGAGAAGAGGCATCAGGACATGGCCACAGCAGTCAGTTCTAGGGGTGGGGAGCTGAGCTGAAGAGTGATGATTCCAGTGGTGACATGAGTCAGTGCAAAATGTTAAATTGCACATGGCTTCTCTAATATGCCAGAGTACAGGCATTCTATAGAACCAAATAGTGAGATAGTGGGGGTTATGTGAGGATGGGAGGGTGTGAGAATGCCAAAAATGGGAGGGGACTGTAAAGTTCATGTGATATATGTGTGTACAGAATAGTCAAGTACATTGTAAACATTACATATCACATATACATATTAATGAAAATGGAGGAAAATAGTTTTAAAAATTCTGAGTAATTCTGATCTTTACTTACAGGAATTCTGAGTAAGTTGATTAAAAAAAAAATTACTGACAGGGCAACCTGGATTTCTGGGTCTCCCTTCTGACTTGCACCCTTTTTAAATTTTCCCAATAAAGTGTTCTCTTCAAAAAAAAAAGATTGATTATAAAAAAGTAAAGGAGAGATGGAAAAAAGAAGATATACTTTGTGGAGAGGTAAAGGGATGTGGCAGGGCATGGAAGGGTTGGGAAGGGGAAAGGGATGCAATATGTAGATAAACTTTTTAAATAAATTTTTTTAAATATAAGAGGATGAGTTTATGACTTTCTAAGGAAAATCTGGTTATATACTCTTAGTATTTCTGATTTGAAATTATATTTGATAGTTTTCATGTGCCTTGCAGTATGTTTTATGAGAGAGACAAAATTATCAATACTACTTACTAAATCTTGCTTTCTAACCATGTAATGTGGAGGGTTTCCTAGTGCATGGTTTATATGGTTAGTTTTACTTCAGTATAAAATCATTCTACTTAAGTCCAAGTGGATGTGAATTCTGTAAAATTGGAAATATTTTGGCATTTTATATACTGGATTGAAAGCGAAGGAATACCCTAGTTGCCATTCTGTTAGACTGGATCCTATGCTCCAGTGGTACTTTAAGTAAGATGGCTGGCTGCTGGAAGCAAGGTGTGTGATTCCAAGTTGGGAGTGGAGCATTGTTTGTTTCCTGTGGCATCACTTAGTCGAAATTACTCAGACTGAGAGAAACGTCGGCTGTCCTTATTTCTGGACAAAGCTCTGTGCACTCGTTACTTCTTTGCTAGAGGAGCATTCTCACGAATACTTGTGATGAAAATAATGTATTCTCAAAATGATTCAAATGTACCAAATTTTAGGAAAAAATTTTAAAAGTAAACTATACTTTTAAGATAGGACAGTTTCCTTATTGATTTGAATTATAAATTGTCCTGGTATCACATGTGCTAGTTACATGTTGAAGCATCTTTAATTTCTTACTTTGGAAATAACAGAATACTATAGAGACTAAAATGTTTTTACAACAAAATTTTAAGTAACTTTTCAAGCAATTTGAATCTTACTTCTTTTATCACAGTGATGGGATATGCATTATATCTTTTAATTTGAAAGCAGATTGTTCTTTGTAATTTTAGTTATTAGGGATTTCAGATTTCACATGTTGTTGAACTACATCACAATAATGATAATGCCTTCCTAAGAAATATTGCTATATAGTACTAGAGACTAATTGGGACAGAATAATTGTTATTGGATATGAGCAATATCTGAGATGCTTTGTATGATTTTATGTCTTACAACATCCATCCCAAATGAAATGAGAGGAGGAGTTAGTGGTTCTGCCACCCATACACCAGTGCAGACAGCATCTTGTTTAGTGTGATTGTTTTTCAGTTGTAGAGTCATGCTACCTATCTATTTCTATAATGTTCTTCTTTCTCTTAGCATGTACACTTTGGCCTCTTGGTTTTTGGTATAAATTTTAGAAAAGCTTTTGAAATTCTGGCAAGAGCTCTGTTGAGTTGGGCTTGCCATTGGTAGTACATTGAGCCCATATGCCAGAAAAGCATCTTTGAAACATTGGCTTTTCTTGCTGAAATTATATATCTTCATTTATACAGACTGCTAACATTTTTTGAAAGTTCATGGCACTTACCCCCTTGGCTGATTTCACGTAGCACTACGCGGGGCCTTGCTGGCCCATGCTGCCTTCCAGAGGGTAACACTTTTTTCATTGAAATAAATTTAGGTGACACTTGTGTTTCGGTCTCATTTCTAGATTCTCTTTGTTGGCAGGGGAAAGTAGTAATTTAAAATTATGTTATTAAGCAAATAATCTAATTTTAGCTCTAATATCCAGTTAGAAAGCCATAAATCACTTGCAGGTGATTTAATTAATTCAGGAATTTTAATATCAGTTAAACAAACATTTTCAGTATAATAACATAAATGTTTTACTAGATGTTTACATAAGATGCTTTGGGAACACACTGGAGGAAGTGACTAATTCAGCATTTGGACACAGGTATTTTATATAGTGAAAGAACTGACAAATATCCAAAGCTGCACTATTTCCAAGACCCACTTCTGGACTAGTGAACAGACGAGATCCTTCTGCTAAAGGCTTGAGAAGGGGGAAGATTAGCCACATTGTAACATGCCTAGGATATAAAAATTTTGAGGGGCCTAAAATGATTAAATAAATTGAATAGAATTAAGAAAAGTTTTGTTTTACTAATTTAGAGGAAAAAAGTATTTACAAAAAGTGTAGATGTGCATTATAACTTGTATATAATTACAGCTGAAAGAGCTTTGGAGTTTCTTGGGCCTCTCCGCAGAGAGAGTGGTTGGCACTGCCTCTGCCCCTGTGTATGTTCTGAGACTCAGTATGGCCGCAGCTTACCACAGCTGGTAGCTCCAAAGCATCATCGCTCAGTGGCCTTGCCTCTGTGTCAGCGTGTGAGCTGCTGGGCGTGGCACCAAACTGAGCTGGTATCCTTGACATAAAAGTACATAGTAGGATCATTTTGTTGTTTATTTTATTGTGTTGTTTTTAATGTTCTGTGGTTATTTTTATGACCAGAAACTTAGAAAAGAAAATGTATCATATTTTCCCATAAGGAGGTCATGAAGGAAACAGATAGTGATCATGTTATTCTATAGTTGTAAAAGAACAATCCATTTTGCTGAATTTGATTAGTGTATATTGAATGACAGTTGTATGAAAAGCCTATGGCTAGTGCTTCAAGAATGTCCAGTTAAGACAGTCTCCTCCTTTCTGAGCCTGTGGACTGCTGAATGACGTGGGGAAAGGGTGCTTAGAGAAACACTGTAGGGCTGTCTGGATGAAATAGAAAGTGGAGACCGTGGAGATAGCAGGGGACACGACCTTATCCAGTTGGAGACTCAGACAGGAGTGCTGCAGGAAGATGGATTTGGAAAGGTAGGTAACTTTGGTAGCTAAAAATGAGAGGAAGTTGTTGGATTTTTAAAAATATTTTTATTGATATGTGTGACATGTAATAGTTACCTTTACCTTGAGGAATTCGTGTGTGTGTGTGCGTGTGTGTGTGTGTGCGTGTGTGTGTGTGTGGATATATATACACACACCCATACTTTATCGTGATCCTTTTGGTCCCCTTTGCCTCACACTCTACCCTCTTTCCCCTTCCCAGATCTCCTTCCCCATCTCCAAAAAGCCCACCTCCCTGTTTCTTACATTTCTCCTTTCTTTTTTTCCCTTCAAAATATTTGTATTTTTGACTTCTTATGTGAAAGGAAAGACAAGATCTTCTGTGTCTGAGTTATCTTTACGGCCTTAGGAGCCATCCGTTTTCTTTCAGAGGCATCCTTTACGGCTGGCTGGGAGTTCATTATGGATACATGCCTTTTTTTCTTTATCCGCTCCTCTGTTGCTGGGCACTGAGGCTATTACAATCATTTAGCTATTATGAATTGTTCTGCTACATACATGGGTAGGCTGCATGTATCATGTTATACGATGACATTGACTTCAGGAAGGTACTCAGGAGGGGTATCACTGAATCAAATGAAATTTCTATTTTTTTTTGTGGGGGGGGGGGGAGAATCTTCAAACCAGTTCTCAGTTGCTGAACTGATTTACATCCCCATCGGCACTGCGGAAGGACTCCTTTGTCCCCACATCCTTGCCAGCATTTTTTTTGATTCCTTGATGATGTTTATTCTTACCAGAGTAAGATGCAATCTCAGTGTTCTGATTTGCGCTTCCCTAATGGCCAGAGATAATGAACATTTTTTTATATACGCTTATTGGCCATGAGAAAGAAATAAGGGTGGGAAGAGGCTGAGTGAGTTTGGTGATCGGTGAGGAGTATGACTTCACTAGATCCCAGAGATCAAAAAAGGCAGGAAAGTAAGTTTGACTGGGTGGGTAGAGGCCATATGGAGCGGCCTGGGAAGAAGCAGGAGGCTGTAGGAGAGGTAGGAGCATTTCTGTGAAGGCCCATTTCCCTGCTTCCCGCCGGGTCCTGCTCTCCTGTCTCAAGCCCATATCACTTGTGTGCTTTCTCTACTTCCCCAGCTGTCAGAGCAGGTCAGATGCCATCGTGCTGGGAACACTCTGAAAACTGCTAGGACTCCCCGTCCTTGCTCTGCTCCCACAGCGATGGTCTTACCCCTCGTTGGAACACTTACTGCTCTGGGGCTCATGTCATCAGCCTGCTTGGGCTTCTTGTGCCAGTAGCCCATATCATAGTCAGCATGTGTTTGTTGAACGAATGAAGAAAGGATCCCGGATTGCAAACAGGTTTTTGCTTTGTTTTGTTTGAAGTATATTACATATGAGGAGACGTGCAGTAGTGAGAAAAATGGTAGAAATTCTAAGAGAATTTAATGCGCAGATGAAGAAATTGCTTGGAGAAGCATAAAATACATGCTCTGTCTCAGTTCAGCAATATTGACCACAGTTTGGCTGCGCTACCCCTTTTCCTGAGCAAAACCATGGCTCTTCTTCCACACTCTGACCATGCGCCAGACCACGGCCTCCTCGCTCCAGCTTTCCTAACCAGCCTGAGCATGTGCTGTCTGCCACCAGATGGGCAGGTACAGCAAGATGGGGACCGAGAATACTTGAAAACAGGGCCGCAGGTCTCTCCCAAGTCCGTTGAAACTTTTGTGAAAGTTTGCCTTCATCTTGCAAGCGTGGTCACTGACATTTGGACATCATCGGGTTCTTTGTTCTTAAAGTCCCTGAATGATCAACTCTGGTCTTGAAATAGTTGTGTGCAACTGTGTTGCTCTCTGTGCTTCCCATCAATGGAGTTAAGGTCATAAGTCAGGTCACATGTTTGCACTTTTCCCCCAGGCCCCATTGGAAGAATCTCTATATAGCCACATCGTTTTTTAAAATATTGATTTGTGTATTTAGTTCCTCATTAGCAAAATGAGGGTTTACAGTAGAGAATTTCCAAGTTTTCTGTGCCAGCATTTAAAAATGAATCTATTCTTATGTGACTTAGGAATTTATCTTTGTCCAAGAGCCAATGTCTAGTTTTAATGGTTTTGTGTTTAGACTATTTGCCACTAGGTGGCAATAAAAGAAGTTTTTCTCAGCAAGGACAAAAACCTGGTCTTCTCATTTTTGAACCACGGTCTCTGTAGTCTGGGCCATCCTTGAGCTTGCTGTGTGGCCCAGCTGACCTCGAACTTGCAGTCCCCCCTTCAGCCTCCCAGCTGTTGGAATTTAAGCATGCATCGCCATGTCCAGCTACTTAGTAATCTTTAGTTTTAATTTTTTGGTGCTATGAATCAACCCAGGGCCTCATATAAGCTAGATACCACACAACCACTGAGCTACATCTTCAGTTCAACTTGATCAATTTTAAAGCTTTCTTAAAAAAAAAAAAAACTTACTTTCCTGCATTTTTTTGATCTTTGGGATCTAGTGAAGTCAGGTTCCCCACCGACCAACAAATTCACTCAGCCTCTTCCCACCCTTATTTCTTTCTCATGGCCAATAAGCACATGGAAAAATGTTCATTATCTCTGGCCATTAAGGAAGTGCAAATCAGAACACTGAGATTGCATCTTACTCTGGTAAAAATAAACATCAAGGAATCAAAAAAAAAAAAAATGCCGGAGAGCATGTAGGGACAAGGGAGTCCTTCCGCAGTGCCGATGGGGATCTAACAGAACACTGGAGAGTGGGTAATTTATGAAGAGCAGAGGTTTATTTCTTACATTTCCGGAAAGGTTGACCTCTTGGAGCCTTGAAGGTAAAGGCTTTCCTTTTTCTCTGCCTTTCTTTTCCTTTCTGTCCATTTCTTTTCATAGCCTGGGGATTGAACCCAGAGTGTTCACACTGAGTTACGTCCTCAGTCCTTTTTTACATTTTTATATTGAGACAGGGTCTCTCTAAATTGCTCGGACTGGGGCTGTTAAAGCTCTTGGTCAAGTGCTAAGTACCCAAGTTTGATTCCCCAACACCACATAAGCTGGTCATGGTGGCTCACGCCTATAATCCCAGCACTCAGGAGGCTGAGGCAGGAGTATTGCTCTGAGTCCAAAGCCAGCCTGGGCTCCATAGTGAGTTCAACACCAGCCTGGGCTACTGAATGGGAGGCTGTCTCAGAAAAAAAAAAAAAAAATCGGTTTGTAACTGTTACTGCTTTGGAAGTCCAAGCCAGGGAAGATCACAGCATAGTAGTTCTGCCCTTATTTACTTCCCATCCTTTGGTTACCTGTGGCCAACTGCTCTCCAGAAAATTTAAACAGAAAATTCTAGAAATAAATAATCCATATTTGAAGGCTCATGGCATTCCGAGTAGTGGGATGGATTTTTTATTCCATTCTGCCGTGGCCTTAAGTTACCACTTTGGCTTTATGTAACCCCTCTCCCCTACACCCCTCACTACCTACCTGTTAATTGCTTTGTAGCCATCTTGCATTTTAGGTTAACTCTCTGCTAATTTTTATTTGTTTGTTAGTGGTCACAAAAGTAGCAATTCTGGCAGTTTTATTACAGAGTATTGTTAAAATCATTCTATTTTATTTTGTTATGCTACTGTTGTCAACCTTTTACTTGCCTAATTTATAAAATGAACTTGCTGGTAAGTACTTACATACAGGAAAGCTGCAGTGTGGTTAGGGCTCGTTGCTACCTGGCGTTAGGCATCCCCTGGTGGCTTTTGTACATCTTGCGTCGGTAACAGGGAACTGCTATATTTTCATTCTTCTGAGACTTAAAGTCAGCTTGTAGTAATGCAGGTGTTAGAAATAGTAGGTAGAAACTGTTTATGCCTGCTTTGAACATTACTCAGGAATTGTTCATAATCTGGTTGCACCCTTGATCGAATGTCTAGGTTTCTTTCTTCTTAAATTTGCTTTGGCTTAGCTGCCAACAGCATTCACGGGGCACTGGGAAGTTGTCCTCCACATACTGGTGGGTGGCACAGGCAGGAGTCAGTGGGCCAGAGCTCAAAGCCTGGGCCTTGTGGTGCCTGAAAATCACGATCTTAACTGACCTTAGATGTTACCCCCTTAAAACTGTTTCCTTCTGTTGTGTACTGAGTACCTGTAATACCTTGTGTTTTAGTTTTTTAAGTGTCAGTCACATGAAATATAGTACAGAATAGCTTAATTGAAATTTAAAGGAATTTGATTAAAAACTGAACTCTAGATTTTCAGTGCTATACTTAGAGACGTTAGCTCAGTGCCTTGTATGTGGTAAGCACTCAGTCAATTTTAGCTGTCATAACTGTTTTAATTCCTTCAGGAAGTGACATTTAGCCAGGCACAGTGGGTTGGAAATCCTGCCAGGCAGAGGGAATAAGCCTGCTAAGGATCCGAGGAGTCAGAGAGCCCAGGCCTTCTTGCTAGTGAGGGGAAGCTGGTTGGGTGGCAAGCATGGGATGCTGCAGAGCCAGAGGCCAGGATTCTTGACTTGGGAAAGGTTTTGAACTTCATGATTGGAGTATTTGCGAGTTGTGAGGATCTCAAGCTGAGACTAATTGAATTTGCAGTGTTAAAATTGTTCAGCTGCCTTGTGAAGAGTAGATTCAAGACATTTCAATATAAGGTCTGGCCAGAGTTGGTGCCCGTTGTTGGACAGGCTTCTTAAATACTGTGTCTCAGTTTCTTCATCTGTAAGGCAAATTTAGTAACAGTACCAATCCATAGACTGAGGATTAAATAAAGCACTTCTGTGTTAAGTGTTGCAAATATCTCCTAATACATAAAAAGTGCTTTAAATGTATGTTGAATAGAATGCAAGTCTATAGCAGAAGATGGAACATTTATAGTACTGCCCTTTCTCCACTTAGCATTGGACTGAGTTCCTTGAAAAACCAGGACTGCCCCAACTCTAGATCTTCTTAGTGTCCCAGTCAACCCTGGCCTCTTCCTTTCCCTCCAGAGGCTGCCTTGGACACCTTCCCATGGATTAGGCAGATGGCTAGCCATGCCTGGCAGGGCTCCTCCTTGCCCAGACACCTGCATGGCACCCCAGTTGGGGAAGCAGCCCCACATTGACAAGTTGACCGCTGTCCCCAGCAATTAATTAATATAAGTAAGCAAAAGCAAGCACCAAGTACTGTGACAACTGCCTACAGTCCCAGCTACTCTGAAGGAAGAAGTGGGAGAGTTGTTTGAGCCCAAGAGTTCAAGACCATTCAGCAACATAACTAGCCCC
The DNA here is from genome assembly GCA_004027205.1 of Ctenodactylus gundi. Classification (NCBI taxonomy): domain Eukaryota; kingdom Metazoa; phylum Chordata; class Mammalia; order Rodentia; family Ctenodactylidae; genus Ctenodactylus; species Ctenodactylus gundi. The sequence continues at coordinate 17,575 of PVKB01000104.1, forward strand.
TATCTTAAAGCAACAACAGAAAAAGTAAAATGTGCTATTATGAATATACTAAAAAAAAACTCATTGATTTGTACACTGAAAAGGATGAATTTGATTGCATAGTCATTATCTCAGTAAAGCTGTTGTTTTTAAAAAAGGTATCTCCAATTTAAATGTTTTCTAAAAATCATTTTCTGATTATAAAAGTAATATACTCACACTTATAAGAAAACATAATAAAGTAGAAAGAAGAAGACAAAATATAAGTATACCCCGTGGTGGCACCACAATGGGCTTATTAACATTTGTATATTTTTGCTTCCATATTTTTTTTTTTTTTTGCATTCCCATTTTGGATTACTTTTGTGTTGATGAGCTCTTTTCAAGGTATAGAATTTTATATCTTCTTTTCTTCATTTAACATTATAATCATTTAAAATGCTGTCATAAGTTCTTTATAAACATTTTAATGGCTAATAGTGAGCCAATACCTAGAGTATTATAAATTAGTCATCCCCTCTTGCCAGACATTTTTCACAGTGAGAAATCACACTATAATGAATACCTTCAAACACAACCCCTGTCATCTTATGTGGACTTATTTCCTTAAATGTAGACTAAGTACATTAAAGTTTCTGAATGCTTTTAAGACATGTAATACATTCCCAGTTGCATTTCATGAAGACAAGGCCTCCGTTAGCCTATAAGACCTTTGTTCAGGTGGCAAACTCCTAGGAAAGTATGCTTCTGGGAGTCCAAGCTTGGGATGGGCAGTGTTACACTTGCTCATGATGTATGGCTACCCTGGTGCCATGTACACCCATATTCTGAGTGAAAGTCCCCACTTGTATTGCTCCCATACCTCACAGAAAATACCCTTTTGTACATTGTAATGATTAATGTAAGATGAGAACTTAACTTTTTTTTGAAATAGTAAAATTCTAAGCATCGTTTTTTTTTGCAGTCTTTGCTTTTCCTGCTGATTTATGGCATTTTGCTATCACATACTAAATTCTCAAATTTACTTTGATGAATCTGAAAACAATAGTGATTTGTTTTTAATGTGAATAAGCCCTGTTCATCGTATGTTACTCTATTATTGTTTCACTACTAACATTTCCTTAAACTTAATGATTTTAATGTACTAATTTTAGCACATTTCTTCTTTGCACCTTGAATTAAATTGAACTTTGTACTTGGACAAATTTTATAGGGACCATCCCATTTGCAAATGACTCAGATTCTAGATACGTACTAAATAGGCTTTCTACATTTAAGAGGTTAACTTTTCCTCCTTTTATTTATGTTTTTTAGGATTTGTTATCTCATATACTTTCAGCATGCAGATTTGATATGAAAGAAATTGGTCTTTTCACTCATCGTCTTGGGTATGAGCCTATAGACAGCTACCCTGGTTTGCTGAAAAATGTGAGTATATTAAGTGGATTAGTATTGAAATTTCATTGCTGAATGGACCATAGCAAAAGGATAAGGGGAAACATTTTACTTCTAAGGGAATTGCTTAACTTCTGTTTGTTTATCTTTTCTTACCTTGGGAAGACATGTGGCCACGTAAGAAAGAACTAAGAGATGGGAGGTTATGAGAAAAAAGAAGGAAACCAGAAAAAGGTTTTGTAAATTAACCAATCAACCTCTCTTTCTTATAACATACCTTATTCATTTAAAGAGTTTCAGGGGAAGAGTATAACCTTTACCATTGTAAACAAGACTACATCTTCCTTTGCCAGTAATTTTAGCCAAATTCAAGAAATTTTATTTATGATTTTAATATAACTCTTCTAAAATATTACGAGATTTCTAATGTTTCTTAGCCATTTTGGAAACATTATACATGAAATAGTATACATGAAAAGTGTTTTTTTGAATAAGGAAATCAAGAAACAATAAATGAGCCTTAACCATTTGTAATGATTTTGGTTTTGGTTCTTAGGAAATTAAAGGTCTATCTGTTGTTCATTCCCTATGTAGGAATGCAGAATAATAGACGTTAAATACAGTGTTCACTTTATTAGCAAATGGGACTTGGCACTGCTTTCTTTGTACTCTGATGAAGTGAAACAAGGAGAGGTAGGGGAGGGGATCTCAACGGAAATATCACTCACACCAAGAAAAATAGAACTGATGCAATCCTGTTTGCAGTGTGAGTTAACCTGCAGCTGATTTTGTTTTACAGATGGTTTTATCATTAGTGTCTGAACTAAGAGAAAATCATCTTAATGGATTTAACACTCAAAGACGGTAGGTGTTAAACTAAACATCCCTCCTCTCAAGTTTCAGACTCTTTCAGTTCAGTTTGAAGAGAAGAAATTTCTAGTTCTTAGGAAGTCAGTGTTCATAGTTATAGTTATACTGTATGTGGAGAGATTATTTTAGTGGAAAATGTGACAAATTGTTTTTTTTTAAACTTTGTTTTTTGTAATCAGTATTCTCTCAACTTTTATAGGGCAGTCAGCAGACCATGCAGCATATTTGTGTACCCATTGTGTAAAAAACCCTGTGTTAATGGAAAGGAACACAAAAGAAAAGGGACTGTTGAAGCTTACCCTGGAATTTTTCACTATTTAAGAGAAGAGTATGTAGGGGTGCAAGCCTGCTCCTCACCAGGGAGGAGGGGACGAGGAAGAGAGGGAGAGCACCGGATATTTATAAGGCAGCAGTTATTTGATGGGTACATATGGCCTATTTTAAGAAACGTAATACTTCAAAATCTAGACTAAACAAATCTAATAGATTCAGACAAATTAAAAAGCAATTAATCACATTATAAATATTTCTTCATTCTGTGAAAGTATTTGGAGTTGCTTTTATTGGTGAGCTTTTTATTTTTAACAAATCATTAACCAAGGAAATCTGGGAACCAAGGAACTTTTGTGATTTTTTAAAAACTATTGCCAGTTAAAATCCTATCAGTTATGGTCTTTGCCCTCAACCTTTAGAAATGTATTAATCTAATCCTTAAAACTATAAAATTCTCCAAGAAAATGTTGGGCAAATTCTTAAGACATTGGATTTTACAATGATTTTATAGCTATGCCATCAAAAGTATAAACTGGTAAACAGTGTGGCGGTTTGTCATAGAGTTAAATATAACACCATGCAACTCACCAGCTTCACTATTGAATATTAACTCATAACAAATAAAAAGTTGTAGACTCTAAGAATCTATTTTCAAATCGTGCATCTGATAAAGGGCTCACACCTTAGTAATATGAAGACAAGTAACCAAGTTAAAATGGGGAAAACATCAAAATACATATTTCACCAAAAAGCACAAATAATTAATAAGCACACACATATTTATATATCAGTGTTCATAATATTGCTTGTAATAGGAAAAAAAAACCAAACAGCCTAAGTCCTGGTGAGCTCTTGAATGGAGAAACAAAATATAGTGTCCATATAGTAGAATAATATTCCTCAACAAGAAGGAGCTGATCCCTACTACAAGATAGGTGAATCTCAAAAATACTGTGCTCAGTGAGATAAGCCACTCCTAAAAGACTACTTACTGTCTGATTTCCACTTATATGAAATGTTCAGAACAGGCAAATATAGACACAGAAAGTAAAATAGCTATTATCTGTGTCTGAGGGGTTGAAACACAAGTTTCCTAAAAGTGACCACAAAGGATCTTTCTAAAAATGGAAATACTCTAAAACTATGATGGTTTTCTGACTTGGTGAATTTACAAAAAATCATAAAATAGTGCATGTAACATAGGTAAATGTTGTACTATTGATATGTACATAAAAAATTGAAATCACTAGGGGGCATGAAGAACATTTAAACTCATTTATGTAGATGTCAGTTAAAAGCTGATTTAGTTGTCAGGTGAATGTTGAATAACGGATCTTCTGAAAAACTGAATTTAAAGTTTTTGAAAGAGACCTAAAAATTGATAAGATACAGAGTGTATATATGGCGTACACTACATTTCCAAAATATGGAAGTGTTTATTTTTTAAAATTAGCTGAGAATAAGCATAATAATAATATTATTAACAAATGGAAAGAGAAGAGGAGGGGCTGTGCATCCAAAGTGTCAGCTTTTCAGGGAGAACTGTTAGAAACCAGAATGCTTTGGGTGCCTGGGACCACTGAGAGCAAAAGAGCTCAGAGGTGTGTTTCTGCATCAGAGAGCTGACAGTGCTGCAGGCAGAGCTATCGCAACTCAACAGAACTGGGGAAAAGTACTGAGATTATGGTTTTTCCCTGGAGGAAAAGAAAAGAAAGGAATGTGCATCCAACGTTCTGCTTTGAATATGTGTGAGGGTGGGGGATGTTGCTGCCAGAGGAACGGGTTTCTTTAGCAGCTTGTTGCATCACTGGAGAACTTGCAGTACCACAAATGGACATGAAAGGAAGCAAAAATATTATATGCTTTTGAAAAATAACACAGTAGAGCTCTCTGAAAAGTTACTTTCACAAGCCCAGGGAAGATACATTTCTAGAAAACGTCTGAGGGACCTCAAAATCTCTAGGTCGAGTGATTGATGAAGGTCTTCCCTTTTACGAATCCAGTCTAGAAAAGCTGAAAAAGTTGATGGGCTTTTATTTTAATGCATGACACCACAAAAATAATATACACAAAGGAAAATAGTCATGTCCTAATTGACAAAATAAATTGAAAATCATCCCAAGGAGGTAGAGATCTATGAGTTACCTGGAAAATGATTCAAAATAATTATCTTAAAGAATCTAACTACAAGAGAACACTGATTAACAACTAAATAAATAGGAATGCAATGTATGGACAAAGTGAGAATATCAACAAAAGGAAATTATAAAAATAAAAACAAAAAACAAAAATAGAGAGGTTCTGACACTGCAGAATACAGTAATTGAGCCATCTATAGTGGCACACACCTATAAGCCTTCACTCTTGCAGGATGAGACAGGAAGATTGCAAGTTCAAGTCCAGCCTGGATAACTTAGTGACTCAGTCAGACCCTGTCTCAAAACAGAAAAAAAAAAAAAAAATTTTTTTTTAAGTCATTGTTCCTTGATTCAGTCCTCAATATTGCCAAAGAAAAAATCTGAATGAAAAAATTCATAGTAAGGTTCAACAACACACTTGATCATGCTGAAGAGAAACTGAAAAAATTTGAAACTATAAAGTCAGAGAAACAAAAATAATAATCAAGAAAATGGACTTAGGGCATAGTATCGAATCAAACAACGTAACATGGTATGAGCATTCCAAGCAAGGAATAGGAAGAGACAGAGGAGAGGAAGAGGAAAAGAAAAGGAGATAGATTAGCTTAAGAAAGAATGGCAAAATTTTTCCAAATTTGAGGAAGGAACTGGAAATACTAAGAAGCCCAAAGGACTTCTACTAGGATAAACTGAAAGAGGCCCAAAGCACCAGAGGTTAAATGTTAAAAATTCTAGCAACAACCAAAAAAATTTACTTGTCATGTACAAGGGAGCTTCTGTAAGACTATCAATGGATTTCTCAACAAAATTTACAGGCTACAAAGGAGTGGAATGATATAATGACACAATCCAAGTATTGCAAGGGCAGTGAGCAGCAGAAAACAAAACAACAACAGGGGCTGGTAGGAATGGCACACATAGCAGTTACAGTGCTTGCCTTGCAAGCACAAGGCCCTGAATTCGATTCCCCAGCACCACATAAAGCTGAGTGTGTTGGCACATGCATTTAATCCTGGCACTTAGGCTGAGGTGGGAGGATTTGTACTAAGTCCAAGGCTAGCCTGGGATATGTAGTGAGTTCAGGACCAACCTGGCTACAGAGTAAGACCTGTCTCAAAAAAAAAAAAAAAAAAAAAAAAAGTCTGCCAACCAAAAGTACTGTATCTAGAAAAATTTCAAAAATGGGAAATATAAAAGTTGAAAGAGTTCATCACCAGTAGGCTTGTCTTACAAGAATTGCTTGAGTCCCTCAAGTTGAAATGAAGGACACTAAACAGCAACATAAACACACACACACAGATATAAAGCTCTCTGGTAACTGCAGATATATAGACACATTCAAAGCACTGTAATGCCATAACAGAGGTTTATAAATCACTTTTAATGATGGTGTAGAAGGTGAAAGAGAAAGACACAGATAGCTGTAAAACTCTGTTGGGGATGCCCACTTGGACCTCCTCCCAGCTTCCCAGCCAGGAGCTCTCCTCTTTTCCTCTTTCTTTTCTGTCTCACACGGTGAACTGCTTACATCCCCTCTTGGCTTCTTGGCCAAGAGCCTTTGTTTTCTGTTTTGTTTGGTTTGTTAAACTTGCTTGCTTTGAAAAAAAAAACTGTGTTAATTAGTATTAAAAGTTGGAATTTATTACATTGATAATAAAGTGGGGAGGAGATGTAAATGAGTAGAATTTTGCATGGGATTGAAGTTAATCTGTTTAAAACAGGTTACATGAGAGCGCAGTTAATCAGGTTAAAATAAGTTGCTGTAACTTTTGTTTTGTGTAAACCCCACGGTAACAACAGAGAAAACACCTTCAGGAGGTTAGAAGGTGCATGAAGAAAATGAAATCAAAGCATGTGACTACAGTAAAAGAAAGACAAGAGAAAGCAAGACAAAAAGTAATGACAAGACACAGAAAACTATTGACTAAATGGCAATAGTAAGCTTTCCTCTGTTAGTGACTACTTTTGCACAAATTAAGCTCACGTAAAAGAAAGAGAATGGCTGAATACATGATAAAATTAAGGTCAAACTGTACACTGGCTACAAAAGGCAAACTTTACATAAAAGAACATTTATAGTCTGAAAGTGAAAGGATGGAAACATACATAACATGCAGATGGTACTCAAAAGGGCAGGAGTAGTTAGATCCGCAACTGTCAGAAGAGACACGGATAGTATATAAAGATAAAAGAGTCAGTTTGCCAGGAAGATACAACAATTATACATGTGTTAACAGCAGAACACCCAAATATATGAAGCAAATGTTAATAGAATTTAAAGAGAGAGATAGACAGTGACATGGTATTGATAGGCGATTTCAATAACAGATTGATTAGCCTAACTGAAGATCAGTAAGAAAACAGAAAACTTGAACAATGTTATAAACCAGTTGGACTTAGTAAACAGATTCAAAATACTCCACCTATTATAAGCAAAGTATTCCTACCCTGAAGTACTGTCCAGGATAGGCCACATAGTAGGCCAAAAAGCAAGTCGTAACAGTTTATGGAGACTGAAGGCATACCAGGAACTGTAACCACAATGAAGCGAAATTAGAAATCAAGAGCAAGAGAAAACTAAAAAATTGCAGGTTTGTATAAATTAGCGCACTGTTAAACTACTTATGGGCCAGAAGAACTACAATGGACTTAAAAAACACCTTGAGACAGAGGAAAACAAAAACTACAAAACTGTATGAGTAGCAGCAAAAGCAGCACTGACGTGGAAGCTTACGGTAGAAATGCCTACGTGAATGGAGGGAAAGAGGACAGTAAGAAAAGAAGTAAGTCAGGCTCAGTAACCTAACTTCACACTGCGAGGAACTAGAAGAAGGGACAAGTTAAACCTAAATTTTTTTTTTTAAGGAAGGGAATAATAAGGATTACAGGGAAAAAAAACAGAATAGAAAAAAGTCAGCAAAACAAAGAGATGGTCTTTTGCAAAGATCAATATGCCAGTTTAAAGTGTTGTGTCATAATGAGTTCAGGACCGGCCTGAATTACAGAGTGAGACACTGTCCATAAATAAATAAATGTGTCGTTTCGGTTTCTGTGGATTAGGAAATTCCCAGCATTGGGTGTGAGTGATTGACACATGGTGGCCAGCAAACTGAGGAAAGAAGACTCACCCTCAGGCAGGGATGGTGTCATCCAAGTGACTGGTAGCTAGAACTGAGTAACAAGGAAGAAAGGAGAAAGCGTTCATGGGATTCTTCTTCTCGGAAGTCTCCAGCCTTCACCATTGCATCAGACATCAGTCCCCCGGACAGACTCACTTTTTTCTTTGCCACTGCTTCTGCTGCAGGCTCACTCCATCTTCAGGTCTTTGCCTCACCTTTGGACATCAGTCTGCAGGACAGACTTGCACTGGTCACTCTGTAGTGACCGTCCAACCCTTTGATCTAAGACAGGGGGGACTTCCATTTTTTACCTGAGTAGCTGCTGAACCTCTCGGCTCTCACACATACAGTTGGCCATTTTGGAGACTGTAAATCTGTAAGCCAACCCAATAAATCCCAATATATTTTTTTTCTGTTAATCCTGATTTTCCTAAGAACCCTAAGTAATACAGTCAACAAAATTTAGCAACCTGTAGCTAGGCAAAAAAAAAAAAAAAAAAAAAGGGAGGGCAGAACTAGTGGTATATACATATACCTACCCTTCCAGGACACATCCCAGTGTTCTGCCCCTTCTGGGTTTAGTTCCAGTGATATGCCCCCTCCAGATCACACATGCAGTTGTCTTCCACACAACTGTAATCTACAGTCTACCACACACTGTCTCCCAATGCACACCTGTAAGCCATAATCTTCCATATGCCTCTTCCATCACATGCCGATTATCTCCCTCCTGACCAGGCCCTGTCTTCTGACAGCACCTGATTCCATAGATAATCCATAATACCCAAATACAGGAGGATTTTGGGGAACATGCCAGATGCAAACTGAAACAATTGCCAATGAAGAATCCCAAAGGAAAATTAGAAAACATAATCCCACTTAACAATAGTGTTAAAAAATAAGTAAAATGTTAGGAATTAATTTAAATTTAAATTTAATTTAAATTTAATTAAACGCCATCTGTAGATTCAGTGTCATTTCTATCAAAATACCCATCATATTTTTTGTAGAAAAGAAAAAACCCTGAATATCATAGAGAATCTCAAAGTGCCCCCAGATTGCCAAAATAGTCTTGAGGAAGAAAAACAAATATGGTGACTTCACAATCCCTTTTATAAGTAAAAAAGAAATTCCGAGTTACAGTATTCTAAACAGTATGGTGGTGCTGGAATAAAAACAAACACATTGATCAATGAAAAAAAAAAATTCAGAACCCAGCAGTATATCCTCACATGTGTGACAGAAAGGTCTTTGACAACGGTGCCATGGCTTCAGGTTGGGAAAGGTCTCTTCAGTATCTTGAAAAGATAGCTGACTATGGTAGTCTCTTCAATACACAGTGCTGGGAAAATTGCATATTCACATGCATGACATGAAATTGGACCCTTACTTTGGTAAAAAAGAATGAATTCAAAATAGAATAAAAACTAAAACTAAGAGAACAGGGTGAAAGCTTTGTGACTTTGTATTTGACATTGATTTCTTGGATATGGTACTGAAAACACAAGGAAATCAAGAATAGACAAGTGGGACTATGTCACATTTAAAACTGCACAACAAAGGAAATGATTACAAAATAGAAGCCTATAGGATGAGAGAAAATATTTGTGAACCATCTAGGTGAAAATTTAATATCAAGAATATACGGAAAATTCCTACAACTGAACAATAAAAAATAAAATCTGCTTAAAATAGGCAAAGAACATGAATAGATTGTTTTGAAGTGTGTATGCAAATAACCAGTAAGTGTCTATACAAAGATCTACAGCATATCCCTTCATTGATACCCATTAGCATGGCATCTATCAACAGGGGTGAGGAAGGATGGGAGGAGGAAGAAATAACAAGGGTTCGTGAGGATGTAGAGAAATCGGAACCATTGTACATTGTTGATGGAAATACAAAATGTACAGCCACTACAGAAAACAGTGGAGGTTCCATTGAAAATTAAAAATAGAATTACCATGTGATCTGGCAATCCTACTTCTATGTACATATCCAAAATAATTGAAAATAAGATCCTTAAGAAATACTTGCATACCTGTGTGTGTTGTAGTTTTATTCACACTAACTGTTCTTTCATATCACATATTCATCATTTTCACTGCCTTTCCCACTTTCTCCCATCTCTCCCTTCCTCCAGATCAACGTTGGTTTTTGTTATTAAGTTTCTGTAATATTATTAGGTTGGCCTTATTGCTTTCTTGATGACAGTGAAGTTCTCATAGAGATAATTTGTTGCTGTTGTTGAACCACATATACTGATAAGTGTTTTATCCTCGAATATTTATTTTTCTAAAATTAACTTCATGGTTTCTTATCCCTTCCCTGAATAGCAGAGGTCCCTCCTTCAGCAGCATTCACCTTCCACAGTGTTCTACCACCAGGGTGGCTAGCATATCTACAATTAATTAATGTGGTTTTGCCAAGTCTGTGTGCATGCATGTGTGCTCACACAGATGTGGTGCTGGACATTGAACCCAGGACCTCATGGTCACTAGCAAATGCTCTACCTCTGGGCTACGTCCCCAGCCCACTTAATGTTGTCTGGGTCTACTTTAAAAGCTGGTAACAAGACACATTTAGCTTGAGTTGTAATTATCTCAGTTATTTGGAATACATGAGCTTACTGGGTGGGATAAAAGGGGGAAGAGCTGTGAACGTGCGTGGCGTGTGACAGTAGATGCTGTTTCATGTGTATATCTTGCACATAATGTAGCACAGAGCCAGGGCTGTACGGATGTTTGGGAAACCAAAAACTGCGTTCATTACTCATCTTGAGTGGGAAGTGAGGAAACACGGGGGAGGGGAGTCTTGCCTCCAACATGGACTCATCCATCCTGCTCCCTAAAAGACTTGCAGATATAACTTAACTGTCATCTGCAAAGAGAGATTGAAGAGAGTTGGAAGCAGTCATACTGACTGGGTGGGAAGGAAAGACAGCTGTGGCACTGAGCACATTTATCAAGCACCGGAGCTCATGGGCTACGGATTTATCTCCCAGCTAGGCTGTTAAAGTTCCAAGAAAAATGTTGAATTCTCTGTAAACTTAGGTATTGCTTGAGTCCACTAATAACCCTCCAGAGGACTTCAACGTGCTCAGGACCTTCATGGCTGCTCTCGTGCCTGAAGCTTCCCGCGGCCTGGTGTGCCAACTTCAAGGGCGAGTCATGCAGCACTTTGCAAACTAGATTACACTAAGCATTAGGTCTTGACTTGTTGCCAGGGCAACACTTCAAATGATTTCCGTGCAAGAATTCAGCTGCCCAGCAGTAACCATATACTGCTGGAAACGTCCTTCCTGTGTGGTCGTGCTATGGCTTTCACGTGGTCTGCAACAACCCGTGGGACTACACAGTAAACTAGCAATAACCCGACAGTGCAGCGTTCCTCCTTCAAGGTGGTTCAGCAAGGAGCTGGATAGACTGAACATTCTGCCACTGAATCCTTGATTTTACTTCATGGTAAGGGAATGTCTACTTAAAACACAGTGAAAGATCATTTCTCAGGCCCCCTAAAAGTAATGCAAAAGGAAACTAACTAAACTACCAGGGCTTTTTAGTTCCCCTAACAGCCTATGCACCTGATGTTAGGAGATCAACTTTTGCATTTTCGATGACTTTTTGGAATACTTTGAGGTAAACTTTTAAAATTCACATAACAAAAAGCTTTGAAGAAGAAAAAGGCAGACATAACCCTTAGGGGGGAAAAAATTACCCCAGGGGACAGCATCGCTTTGTTTATATGGCTTTTGCAGGGTTTTTGGTTGCTTGAACTTTTGAAGTCACGCTAGTAAAAACGATAAATCCAGGCTTAAAAATGGATGAGAATATCCTAGATTTTTATTTATTTATTTATTTATTTATTTATTTATTTATTTATTTTTCATTGATGGGAGTTGGACCCAAGGCTTTGCACTGAGCTGTCTCCAGCCTCTTTTTCTTTTGCTATTTTGAGACAGGGTCTTGCTAAATTAACCAGGCTGGGCTTGAACTTGTGATCCTTCTGCTTCATCTTCCCAGAGTGCAGGAATATTCTAGATTTAAGCATGGACCAGTTTGCTCATTGCTCCACTGATTTGATTTTCTTTATTTGTAAATCTTAATGTACAAATAACTTCAGGTACGTAAGAAAAATTTATTATTTTATTTATTTATTTTTAAGACAGGGTCTCTCTCTGTAGCCGAGTCTAGCCTTGGACTCCCCATAATCTTCCTGCCATCCTCTCGAGTGCTGAGATTATAGGCATGTGCCACCATGACCAGCTTATGTGGTGCTAGGGAATCAAACTCGGATACTTAGCACTTAGTGCTTGCTAGGCAAGCACTTTAGCCACTGAGCCATTCCTCCAGCTCCTCTGTTTATTACTAATGATAGCAACAACTTCAGTGGCTCCAGCATGTTGGCAGATATCTTTGAAAAGCTGTCGCAGAGCCAATCAACTACTGATTTAGTAAACTCAGTTTCTCCCCAGGACAGGAGGACATACTTTATAGTTCACTAGAGAATTGTGTAGTTAAGAGTTCTGAATCTTGAGCTAGAGGAATGGCACAATGGTTACAGTGCTTGCCTTGCAAGCGCAAGGCCATGAGTTCAATTCCCCAGTACCACTTGAAGTTGGGCATGTGGCACACATCTGTAATCCTAGAGGAGGCTGAGACAGGAGGATTGCTGTGAGTCCAAGGCCAGCCTGGGCTACATAGTGAGTTTAAGACCAGCCTGGGCAACAGGGCAAGACCCTGTCTCAAAAACAAAACAAAACAAAACAAAACAACAAAAAAAAAAACCAGTCTGAATCTTAAACAAGCTTTTAGAGGTCCAAATTCTTCCATAGATGATAAACAGAATTTCCTAGTTTTAGCTCTTACAAAAATACTTTAAAAGCTCATAAAAAGACTCAAAAAAACATGTTGCTAGTGGAAAGATAGCACTGCCAGGACCCAAGCCAGCATTTCCTTCCCCAGGAATTTGACTCCCAGACAAGAGCAAATTGTTCAATTGAAGAATCCATTGAACATCTGACCCTCCGGGACAATATCCGACTGGACCTCCCACCTGTACAGAAGGCAGCACTTTGTAGTTAAGCATTACTCTGCCACTCACTGCAATTGATGAGCTGCATATACATTCAGATTTTTATTTTTTTGCTTACTGACAGAGCTTATTGACCCCAACTTGCATTTTGTGTCACTTCTTAGTGTACACACTCAAAACATTTAAGTTCCACTGGAACTTATGTGAAGCAAGATGTGGGAGTGAGGGAAATGAAAACCAAGACCTGATATAATGTACACCGATTCCCCAAGTTAAATGCAGTTGCTCGGTATCACTAACACATGCTGATAAAAACAATTTTGGAGGAAAAAAAAGCAAAGTGAAGGACCATGAGAGGAGATCGTAGCAGTGCATTCAGCTCATACCTGCCTAAATTGTTGTGGCACTGTGGAGTTGGAAATAGTGCTTGGGAATTCATTTTTAGTGCCCATACCAGAACATTTTCTTGTTAACTAATAAGATATTTTGATGTTTGGCTTTTAATGTTTATTAGCACAAATTCTCAGAAATTCTTCATTGAATACATCTGATCAGATCAATTCTTCAATTGATCTGAGTGATAAATAATTTAAAAGAGGCAAATATAATCAAGTAACAAGAAAAAATATAAAAAGATGTTGTAAAAAGCGAAAAAATACTTATGGAAATAAATATTACAGAATCTAAGGTTGACTAAAAGTGATTAATATTTCCTGAACTAATTTTGCTGTTATGAATGAACCTGAGAAAACAAATAAGTCCTTTATAATAAGTATTATCTTTTCATTTTCAGTATTTTACTAGGTAACATTGTATTTCAGTTCTTAAAAGTTTTAACTACATCATATTGGTGACATGTAGAAAATCTACACACACATTGCTCAAATTTTGCAATGCTAACATTGTATTAATATTTATATTTAATCATTTAAAAGAACTAATATGTTTCAGTGGCAGTCGAAGCTATCTCTCCCCCATCGCCTCTCTTCTTTCCCTCCCCAGGACTAGGGGCACCAGGGAAGTTGGTGTCGCCTCTTCCTGACATGTTCTCATGCACATTTACTTCATATAAATGTATTGTTTTGTTTTAAAACTTCACATAAGTAATGACATACTCTGGTATCTTTTTACAAATTGGACTTCTTTGTTATTATTTTTGTTTGTTTTGTTTTTGGAGACAGGGCCTTCTGTGCAGTCTGGGCTGGCCTTGAACTTGCTGTATCTCTCAGGCTGGCATCCAACTCATAATCCTCTTGCCTCAGTCTTTCAGTGCTGGGATCACAGGTGTGTACCATCACACTTGTCTCATTATTGTATTTTTGAGCTTTATCTCTTTGGATAATGTAGGCCTAGTTCATCATTTTAACTGCCATATAGTTTCCCATTCTGTAAATAATCATTTATTCATTTATTTCTGTTAACACATGTCAGAAATACACAGTAAGAGCGAGTCTACCCCTTATACACAGTCCTGTGAAGTCTCCTTAACCTGTAGCGAAACATGGCAGCAGACTGCTGCTGATCCTTCTCCACAGTGGCTGTGCCTTTTTATACACACTGCTGTCAGCAATGCCCTGAAGTTCTTGTTTCTCTGTAATCTGATGGATGTACCATTGATGTTGTAGTTTTCATTGAACAGCATTAAACATCTCAATAATTCATTAGACTCAAAGTGTTTGCCCCTGGAGACCAGAAAATGAGGGTGAGTGGGTTCCATGTTTTTAATAAGCTTCAAAGAACCAGTTAACCGAAGTAGTTGTATCTATAAATGTGATAAAAGTAAAAACTAAGTTTAAAAAATAGAATATATAGTGGCTGCTCAGTGGTGTGGCCACTAGGGTCTCTCCGGGTTCTTCCCCACATTACCATGATCAGCACATTGACCTCCTCATCACTCTTAGCTGCCCAGGACCTGGGCATTTGCCTGTCGTTGCCCTCCAGCCCCGCCCCCCAGCTGTGTTCATGGTTTGTCATTCGCTGCTGTCCTTCAGATCTCTGCCCTGATGGCACTGCCTAGTGAGTCCTTGCACTCCTTTGCTCCTAGCATCTTCTACTTTTCAGCATGACGCTGTCATCTGGCATTTCACTGTTTCTTCCCCCAAATCCTCCCTACCCCGCTAGGCTTTGTTATCTTTGCTCTGTGTCATAAACGCCCCAAACAGAGCCTTGCATATAGTGAGTAGTAAGTACACCAACATGGAAGGAATAGAACAAGCACACAGTAGTTTACAAACAAATTCACTGAAGAGGAAAAACAAGTCGACATAACCTTCAAAGTATCAACAAATGCAAATTGGAGCTTCGGAATAATGAGTTTTGCCTACCAAATCAGCAAGGAGTTAAAATAGGTATCCCTCGCAAGAATAGAAAAGAAGTCGGTCCAGGCTTTGGGGAGGCAGTTCAGTGTGCAAGCACATAACTAGGCCCAGACGGGCAGAGAGGAAGACACAGCTGCCGCCGTGCTCCTAGCAGTGAGGCATTAGAACCAACCAAATTGCCTAGTAGCAGAGAGGCGTGATTAAGTTACAGAAGTACAGATTTTCAAATAATAGGCAACATGTGTAAAACAATGAGGGACAACTGTATATTCTATATTGTCGTGGCATTTATTATATTTCACAAACACAAGATTAAATTTCTGTGTATGATTATAGAAAATACCTGGAAAAAAGATTCCATAGCATATAATCAGAGCTTTTGTTTTATTAATCTCTAGTCACCATGTAATGTGCATTTCTTAAATATGTAGCATACAAAAGTTATCCCTGCAAGC
The DNA here is from genome assembly GCA_004027205.1 of Ctenodactylus gundi. Taxonomy (NCBI): domain Eukaryota; kingdom Metazoa; phylum Chordata; class Mammalia; order Rodentia; family Ctenodactylidae; genus Ctenodactylus; species Ctenodactylus gundi. Next base: position 33,156 of record PVKB01000104.1, read on the forward strand.
TACGAGTAGAGCTGTGAGAGCCTGCCCCAGGACTTAAGGGGCAGTTCCGTTCCCATGAAATGACTGTCTCTGTTTGTGGTGGTTTCAGTCATATTGGTTTCTGCTTTTGCTGTAATTCAGGTGATCCCAGATTTAAGAAGACGGCTGGAAACCCCCACGAATTCCTTGTCTAGAAGCAGGGTGAGAGCATGTGAAGTCAGCACTCATCAGCTCTGTCTGGCTAGTCCCTAGACAGGTCAAGCTTTGTGCTGTGCTTAGTTACCTATTGGGCATCTGTAGGTCCAGATGAATTCTTGGTTCACAGCAAAAGCAACTGTAGGCTCCTGACTGACCCAGAAGAAGTGAAAATCTCATGTGTTTTAGATTACATGTGGCTTTCAGATTTGGGTAAATGTCTTATTTTATTTCTTCACTAGGATGGCTCCTGAACGAGTGACATCCTTGTCACGAGTCTGTGTCCCACTTCTTACTCTGTCCGACTTTGAACCCCTGGTGGAAGCTCTTCTCGTTTACCCTGGGCATGAAGCTCAGGAAACCCTCTGGCCTGAGTTCTTTGAGGCTGTGAATGAGGCCCTTTTGCTGTAAGTGGCATCTGCTTATTCTATCATCCAGATTTGTTTTTTCTTAGTATGTTTTGTTGTGTTAGTGTAAGAAATGTTAATATGATAGTAGTTTTCAGATATTTTGGACTCTCTATGCAATTAAAAATTATTGAAGATCCTAAAGAGTTTGTTTTTTTAAATGCAGGTTATGTTTATTGATATTTGTCATATGTAAAACTAAAATTTTAAAAGTATTTACTGGGCTGGGGGATAAGTAGGGCACTTGACTTGCATATGTGAAGGATTGTGTTTGATCCTTAGTACCACAACAAAAATCTTTTTTAGGGCTGGAGGAATGGCTCAGTGGTTAGGAATGGCATTAGCGGTTGACTAGCAAGCGCTATGTCAAGTGGTAAGTACCCGAGTTCGATTGCCCGGCACCACATAAGTCAGGTGTGATGGTGCATGCCTGTAATCCCAGCACTCAGGAGGCTGAGACAGGAGGATTGCCATAAGTCCAAGGCCAGCTTGGGCTCCATAGTGAGTGCAGTACCAGCCTGGGCTACAGGGCAAGACCCTGTCTCCAAAAAAATCTTACTTAAACAATAATGAACTTATAGTATGTTAATACAAGTAGAATTTTTAAAAATTATAATCTTTTCCAAGACAAAAAATAATTGTTTGATGAACCAGGCATGATAGCATACACCAGTAATCCCAGTACTCAGGTTAGGCAGGAATATCACAATTTTGAGAGCAACCTGGCTACAGAGCAAGACTTTGTCTCAACTCCCCACCCCCAAAATTGTTTGGCAAGATTGGCATTGTTTCTACATTTTTGAAGTATCATTGTGTGCTTAACTGCATTCTCTTGTTACTTCTGCATCTGATCTTGTAGGATATGTTGTTTAGATAGAAGTAAGTGAAGAACATCCAGCCTCACCTAGATGAGTAGTGGCACAGGCAGGAGCGCCCCAGCAGCCATGTGGGGTAGCTGTGTCTCTTCAGCTTTGGTGCTCCACCACAGGATGAAAGTAGTTATTTTAAGAGGTCCCTTACAGTGTGGAGCCTTCAGTGATAGTAGTGAACTAATAAAATCCATGGATCTGTCATGTCCTGGTTTGGATCTTCTGCCTATGAGTGGTTTTGTAGCATATGGCATGGTTCATCTGGAAGCCTTGGTCCATTGAATTATGTCAGCCTTCTGAACCATGCTTTTTCAGTCCAGGAGCACTGGACAGCTAGAAATGTAGCGCAGCAGGACCGTACACTTTTAACTTCGTTGTGTCATTGTTACCCATATTGTTTGCGACTTGACTGCACAGTGCTCGAGTGCAGTCTACGCGAGTGACAGCCACATGCTGTAGAGGGGAGGGTGCGGTGTGTGCTCGCCCCCCCACCCCCGCCACGCCTGCCACACAGCTGGCTTAATGAAACTTGAACATATCGGAAGTGACACGTGACTGTATGATTTGGAAAGTAAAAACACAGTGATCGCTGGTAATAGTGTTCCAGCCTACCTACGTGTGTGTGGTTGTATGTGTTTGTATGCCTTTGCTTCTTGTTATTAAGCAGGTAGGTAAGGCTTCCTAATTATTAAACTTGGGCTTATGTTATTTTCTTTTCATTTATATAATTAAAAACATACAATGAAGTTTTGTTTCATATGTACACTAGATATATATTTTTTTCATGCAGCCCAAGATAGCTCCTCTGCTCAGTGTGATCCAGGCAAGTTGAAAGGTTGGATATCCATGTTATAAATATTGACACATTTTATTATGCAATGTGAAAACTTACTTACTTCCACCACCCCCCCCCCCCCCCCCCCCCCCCCCCCCCGCCCCCAATTATTCCTTTTCTAGTGTTGTGATACAGAACAGATGCGTTCAGCTTGGGATGCTGGTGCGTGTACATACTGCGTCGTAATCATCTTATCTCCCCTTCCTCACTCTGCCCTCCCTTCTCCCCCCACGAACCCTTCTCGTCTCAACAAAGCTTACCGCCATGTTTCCTGTTGTTTCTCTTTGATTTGCTCTTTTAATTATTTATATTTGGGATTTTTATATAAGAGAAACCATGTGACAGTTAACCTGTTACGTCTGACTTATTTCATTTAGCATGATCTCAAGACACATCCATTTTTCTCCACATGACTCAGATGCTCTTTCTCCAAGCAGGACTTCGTTGTGTCTGTCTTACCATATTTTCTTTATCCACTCTCCTGTTGATGGGCTTGTAGGCTGCTTCCATGACTCAGCTATTACCGGTTGTGCTGCTATAAATGTGAGTATGCAGTTAGCACTGAAATAGGATGTCTTCAACTGTTTCAGAAGGACGCCTAGAAGAGGTACAGCTCATTTAAATGGCATTTGTAATTTCAGATTTTTGAGGTATCTTCATACTGGTTTTCATAATGGTTGTACTGCAGCATGAAAATCTGATTAAGAACATTCTAACTCTTGAGAAGCTGTCAAGCTCATGTTGACAGACACAAGTTTCCCAAAAGTCTAAGTTTGTTTAAATGCTTGAATTTATCTTCAGCCATAATTTTCATCATCAGTTTTTCTTAAATCAATTGGTACACTTTGGTAATTTTTGAGAAAGTACATGCCAGATGCCCAGTGTGAATAACCACTGTCCATTAGTTGTTCCTTCAGGTTTATTTTTATGAACCTTAGATGTCAGAGCTCACACAGGTGAGGGTGCCTTTTTACACACAGCCATCATTTTGGGTTATGGAGCAGAAGTGCTTTGTGCATACTTTCTTCTTTATTGGACAGATTTTTTTAAAAAATATTCTCAAGAGTACCAGTTCATCCCTTGCAAGCACAAGGCCCTGAGTTCGATTGTGAAGCACCACATAAGCCAGGCATGGTGGCACACACCTTCAATCCCAGCATTCGTGAGGCTGAGGCAAGAGGATTGCTATGAGTCCAAGGCCAGCCTGGGCTCTGTAGTGAGTTCAGGACCAGACTAGGCTACCAAGCAAGACCCTGTCTCAAAAAAAAAAGGGTACCATTTCAGTAAAATCAGTGTTTGATATTACTTCACCAAAGATGGCTATGGCTTATGTGAATCTGTGTCTCTCCTGTAAAGGTGTGACATTGAGGAGTACAGGCGTGGACAGTGATGGCGCTTTCTGGTTTTCCTGAGGGCAGCAGTTCTATCCATTCTTTCTTTTCCTTGTCAGAGCCAGTCACCACAGTTGTTTCAAGAAAAACCATGAGATTCTCTGTGGTAGTTCAACACTTTGAGCTTCTGTCCCACCTGCAGCGTGGCCACACTTTCTAGAAAACTCTGCCATACTTATCTGGAACTGACACCAGAGGAATAAAAGCCACACGCCGGGTCCAGGCGGGTCTCAAGATTCAGGCGTATGGCAAGAGTGAATGTCTCTTGATGAGATAGATGAGTCACATCTTCTTTTAAATCGTTCGATTCCTTGCTTGGTTAGCCTCTGAATGACTGGTCTCAACGTGGTGATGCTGCCATTAGCTTATCTCATAAGAGGGTCTGAAACTGACTGTTGTGGTAGACACCACAACGTAAATTATTAGCATCTGTCAGGCCCCTGGGGCGACAACTTACTTCATATTTTTGCTTTTATTTAGTATTTCTCCCAATTTCTCTGGATTAGATGCTTCTGCCTCATGAGTCAGAAAGTTCTCTGATATGTCTTTTCCTGATGAAACAAATTGGGGATGAGAAAGCAGAGGTTTCAGTTCTTCCTTAGGGAGGAAGCAGACCATTTTTAAATTCAAGAAACTAGATCATAAACAAATTTTATATTTATTTTTAATAAAATATTATTAAATTATAAAATAAAACTGTATTAAAATATATAACTATGAAGTACACAGTTATAAAATAAAAATATTTTCAATAAAATATAGACTAAAATTATCTAAAATAATTAAGATTAAACATTTTATAATTTAGAGAAGTTTTAAAAGTTGTTACAAAAAACATTCAGCAGAGCATACGCATACCTTGTTATATTTGCATGTAAGCACAAGGGAAGATATCAGAGTTTTTAAAATAATGATTTCAAAACTGAAAAAAAACCTAGGGCTTTGCGTATGCTGTTAAACTGCAAGTGCTCTACCACTGAGCCACATCCTCAGTCCTTGTTATTTTTTTATTTTGATGCAGGGTCTTGCTAAGTTGCCCAGGCTATCCTCAGATGCACAGTCCTCTTGCCTCTGCCTACTGAGTACCTGAAATTACAAGTATGCTTGACCACGCCCAGTTTGAAATACTGATTGTTTTAAGCTAGTGAGATTACAAATGTTTTACCGGGTATAATTAATAACAGTAGAAGAATAGTAGAGAGAATAAATATCTGAAAATATATATACTTACATCCTGAATATATTTACCTTTAAATATAGCCTGGTGGCACAGGCCTATAAATCCCACCAGTCTGGGAGGCTGAGGGTTAGGAAGATCATAAGTTTGAGTCCAGCCTGAGCAATTTAGCAACCTTATCTCAAAATCAAAAATTTAAGGTTAGGCTGGGGATGCCGATCATTGTGAAGACTATAGATTCAATCTCCAGTGCTGAAAAAATTAAAGAAAAAAAAAAAACCTTGAGTGTGAAAGTATAAAAGCATGTGTTCTAGTGACTGTCAAAAAGTTAACATCAGATGTCATATCATTTCTGCATAATTTTCCTTACACGAATGAGCATGAGAGGAAAAGTTTAAATGTCATTTTAGTTTGTTTGTGAAGATAACTTTGCCTCAAAGAGTCCCTGAGCTGATCTGTGTCTCTGCCCCCGAGGGGAACTGTGAGTCCCACTTTGAGAACTGCTGCATGTCAACAGGTGCTTTCCCTGCAGTGTTTTGAAAATTGTTTCTTTCTTCATGAGAATTCTACCTTGATGTATTAATTTCCAGACTCTACTTACTGTCAGAAAATGACATTTGAACCATTTGTATTTTAAAAATTCAAAACATACAATTGAAGATTTTCTTTTCATTTACTTCATTTTACATATATTTATGGGGCAGAGTGTGATCACATGTATCAGTGTGATTTAAAATGATAGGTAGTATTTATGAGCCTGAAATTTTGATGAAGGTATTATAGTTTCTACAGATTATGAAATATTGTTTATTTCCTTCACCCATGTGCCATAGAGCTTGCCTGCAGTACCATCACTCTGGGAGGCTGAGGCAGAAGAGTTGCACATTTGAGCAGAGTGTGGGCAATGTCATGAGTTAGTGAGACAGTCTCAGAGGGCGGGAGCTATGGTTCTGTGTAAAGGTGCAGTTGTGATCCGCAGTATGGCAAAAAGGGGGATATAAGTAGCTAACTGTTCCATGATTACATGTAAACATTGACCACATTCTTGTTGTTATTTCTTATTTGGTGAGGAACTAAATTCTCCTGATTGTATCACAAGGCTGGTTTTGCAATTACTCTTTCTCATTCTTAGGTAGTAGAACATTTCCTTTTGAATGTGATTAAGGACACAAAGGCCCTGCCCTACCCCTACTCTTGGGCCCTGTCCCCATGAAGATTTAAGATACCCCCTTCATCATACATCCAACTTCTATATGCACGTGAACTTAACTGTTTTTGTTGTTGTTCTGGTTCTCTGTCCCATTACATACTCATGCCTTGATATAATGATATTCTGCGCTGTTTTAGTGGCAGACTTAGTATATTGGGTAGAAGAATAGAGTGAGTTCTCTCGTCTTTTTTTTTTTTTTCTTTTAGTGGTGATTTGGTGGCATGGTCATGTATGTGAGTGGATATGTATGTATTCTTGCTTATCCTGCCTCCCAAATAAGCTTTGAAACCAGTATGTCTAGCTCCAGGAACATGCCTGATGTCCTTTTGGGGAGACTCCTGTTAAAGATGCAGATGAAGTTAAGGAGAGCTGGCACCTTTATGATGTTAAGACTGTCAGTCCACCTGTCCAAGAACACATCTATCTTCCCATTTGTTCAGCTCTATTTCTGATCTAAAAAGACTGTCTACTTTCCACATACACATTTTAGATATTTCTTATTCTCAAGGGTTTGTTGTATTTTTGTTTTGAATTTTTTGGCTTTTCAAAGCAAGTCTTTCTCCTCCATCTTTAAATACATGTGTTGTGTATTGTATCATTGTGTTTAGAAAAAGAGCGAGAGCGGAACTCACTGCTCCTGAAGCTAATTCAGACAAAGTGGCTCCTGGTAGAATGTTTCCAGTTTAACATGTAGCTCTTTGAAGCATTAGGATGCATATTTTGATTTTATTTTAAATGAAAGTTAGTAATCCATGACTTTGTTACAATAAGATTTAGAAAGAAAATAGAAGGTTAATTTGTTTAATGTTTCTGAAAAGATCAAAACATAATTTTTCATGGCTAAAAGATAGGGTTTTTTTTCTGTTTTTTTAAGCACTCCGTCAACAGGTATCTAGTAAATCAGAATTTCCTGAAGACTGCCTGACAAATTATTGTAACTTGTATGTGAAAGTGAGTAATGGTTGGTTTACAAGGTTACACCATGTGCTGAGTGTTGCCTTTCCTGTCATTTGACTGAGTCCACACTAAGGGTCTCATGGTTCCCCTGACTTTTAATTTTGACATCCCATAGCAATTTTTTATTAACTTTATTAAAGCTTAGCTTTTGACTACACAGTTTATTTTATTTTATTTTATTTTATTTTATTTTATTTTATTTTGAGACAAGGTCTTGCTCTGTAGCCCAGGCTGGTCCTGAACTCACTGTGTGGCCCAGGCTAGCCTTGGATTCAAGGCGATCCTACTGTCTCAGCCTCCAAAGTGTTGGGATTACAGTTGTGTGCCACCATGCTCAGCTTGGTGCTGGGGAGTCAGACTCAGGGCCTTGCACTTGTAAGGTGAGCACTTTAACCATTGTACCATTCCTCCAGCCCCTCCATAGCAGTTTTGAAAAGAACTCTGAAGTGAAACACTGTGCTTTTTGCCATGGAGGCTCCACTCCGATTTGTAGCAGTACATCCCTTAGAAGAGTATGGTCTCTAGACCTCTATTTCCAGTTTTACTTTTAAACAAAAGTTAAATTAAAGGGAAGCGAGGGTGAAACGCCCTTGGCATCCTCTGTAAAACCCCAAAGCCAGAGGCCACGCGATTCCAGGGCGCTACTAGTAGGCTCTCCTTCCCGTGATAGTACATCTTCCCTCAGCAGCTAATAAAATTTTATTTGGTTTGGAAAATTATGTCTGCTAATCCACAGAGGACAGGCTGTCCAGAAATGCTTGCTGGGTGGTCTTCAACATGTCCAACTGCTGTAGCTTCAGCTCAGCAAAGTTCCCTCCGCAGTGGTGTAAGAGTTGGAGCCTTTCCATGAACACTTTCCCGTGGACTGAAGATCTCCAGAGGCCACATGTTGACACAGGGATGCTGATTCAGTCAGTGGTGCCAATTGCAACCTCCAGGCCAGAGCGCCCTGGCCCCTGAGCACCTCCCCACATGGCTGGCTACGAGGTCATTTAGAAACCACACGCTGTCCTTGACCAGTGTGCCCTGCCCTGGATTTAGCCTTCCAACTTTTTGCTTACCACAAATGTTCCAGTGGAATTTCATTTGTTTTATAATTGGCGGCATGTCTTTTGCCTTGGCTTCCAAACACAGTCGTGTATTTTCAGAAATAAGCTGTCTTCCTTTAAGCAACACATGCTCACCCCGTCCTTCTCAGCAACTTAGATAACCCGGAGAAATATTTTAACTTCTTGACCTAAATGACCAACCAGACTTTTTATGTCTGTCCCTCACATTCCATCATAGCCCCTTGTAAGCTGCAGATTGCATCCCTTCCTGGGAGCGCTGCTGCAGTTCCTCCCTGAGTCTGTGGAGTGTGAGTGTTCAGAATGCCATGTCATCTGAGATCGACTCAAATCTGTTGCCTCAGAAATACTGAGAAATCTGTGATGATGTGGAAAGTTTCTTCTTCGTGTCTACATGAAGGCAGCAGTGAGCACCTGGGCGAAGGAATGTGTGTATGACTGTGATACTGTTGGACAGGTAGACAGACATTAACAGGCCTTAGTAATAAAAGGGGGAATCCAAAATAGCATGCTTAAGTAAAGGAACAAAGACCTCAGTGTAAAACATGTTTATAATCATTTTCTAGGTCTCAGAGACAGGAGGCCCTGTTTCTAGTGCCTCCAGACCCTCAGCAATCCATAAAAAATTATCAGGAGTACAACCCTGGGGGAAGACAAGGCAAGAGATTAAGGCTAGCAACAAGCCAGAAATCTGCCAGACAAAATACCTGGTAGAACAGTATGGTTTCTGTGGTATGGAACATTCTTCTGGACCCCAGTATTCCTAAGCACCCAGTGCTGTTCCTGGGACGAGTCAAGATGCATGTTTCCTGGCACTGGACCAGCAGATCCTAGGATTGGACAGCTACCCTTGTGTCCTACTCATATGGAGGTCAAAACGACTCTGCAGCATTGAGAGTGGTCTGTTAGGGCCACAACAGTGAGAGGGAAGGAGCTTGCTCTTTCAGTAAGCCTGTGCTGCTGTGGTGCCTCTATCAAGGACCTTTATATCATTTGCCAAGATGCCATGTTAGCTGGTAAGAGTCACGAGAGACTTGGAAAGGAGATGCAACCCATTCAGTCCACATGTCTGAAAGATTCTTTAAAGGTTTGAAGGAGCTGTGGCACAAACTGAGTGGCCTGTCAGGTTCTTTGGTCAGGTTATGTAGAGTCTGGAAAAGAGATCCTCAGAACTCCTTTCCAGTAATAATAATGTGATACGGTTAAAAATGTGTATTTGGCTCTGTCCAAGCATCTAAAACCTTGGCACTTCCTGAGTTGGAGGAGAGGAGCATCTTTTGCTGTTGAGGACAAGCTCCTCACCGTTACAATAAATTAGACTGTGGAAGTGACCGTGGGAGTGACTGTGGGAGCCCCTGAGAGCCTGAGTTTGGAGGACGGTGGCCACAGGAGCCAACCATGTGATTAAAAATGGAAGTTTGAGTCCCACACCTGATCTTCAGCGTTTGGCTTAATCTGCAGTGGTCAGTGTGTTTCAGTGAAGCCTACATACAGAAGCCTCTAGAAGCCCCCTAATCATAGGGCTTGACAAGCGTCTAGGCTGGAGAACAAGTAGTGATATGGCAGAATGGAGCGCCTCTCTGCAGGCAAGCCCCAAGCACCATCCTTTCAGCAGCCCTCTGCATCTCTTCTCTTTGTTGTTCTTGTGATAAGAAACTGTTAGTACTAAGCAAAGTGCTTTTCTAAGTTCTTTGAGTCATTCTAGCAAGTTGACAAGCCTGAAGAAGGGATTATGGGAACTGCTGCCCTGTAGCAAGGCAACTGGGAAGCCTGTCTTCCAACTGGCATCTGAAGTGAGAAGAGGTCATAGGACTAATCCCTCAGATGTAAGGTCTGCACTCACCCTGGACAGTTAGTGTCAGAATTGGACTGAATCATTGGGTGCTCAGTTGGGGTCTAGAGGTAATGAGGAGGTGCCCCACACAGTTAGCGTGAGAAGCATTCTGTAACACAAGCTCGTAATATTAGGAACGATGACCACCTATTATAGGGAAGGCCTGAGTATTAAATAGGTGACCATATAACTTAAAAATCTAGATCACAGTTCTTCTGAGAGTCAAAGGGCTTGTATAATTATGAACTTATTCTGGAAAATGTGGTCCCCTAAATTTAAGTGAGTCTGATGCCTCTATATGGTGAGCACAATTCCTACCACCCAGAGAAGCAATAACTTAGCATGGTGGGTGTTAGTACTATTGACTTTAACAACAGTTTTTGTCAGTGTTTAAAATTAGGTTCTCTCAAGCTCTTATCTTTTCCCACTAATAAAAGGATTACAACACAAAGGCCAACTATAAGTCAGAGTCCCATCTCCAAAAGGTCTAATAGGGTTTCCAAAGGTGCATAATGAGGAAAGAATTAGACAATGAGAAGAACCTAATTTATACTCTCTGAATAATTTGCAAATGGGTAAGTCATCTGATATCCTCTGTCAAGTTACAAACAAGCCAAAAAGAAAAAGATAAATGAATGTCTTACTTGGTTGTTGCTGGGACACAATGCCCAACACCCCCAGCTTAAGGGAGGAGAGTTTATCTTAGCTCACAGTTTCAGGAGGTCTCAGTCCATTTATAGGCAGCCAGCAGTGGTGGAAGCGCATAACGCAGAGGCCTAGCCAGAGAAAAGCTGTTCATAGCATGGCCTGGCAAGGCAGGAAACAGAGTGAGGAAGGGCTCAGCTAGCGCATACCCATCCAGGTCTTCTCCCAGTGCCCCCCTCCTTCTGGTCACACCCCAGAGGTCTGCCCTTTCTGACCAGGCCTCACCTCTCAGCAGCACAGTCAGTGGTTTAACCCCGATGGTTGAATCACTTTCCAAACATGAAGCTTTCAGGGAACATTCCAAACCCAACTGTAACACTGAAATTAATTCAGAGAAAATCACAAATTATTTAAACTACCCCAGTTGAAATAACCCATATAAAAATAAGAAAAATGAGGTTCTAAGAATAAAACATTTTCAAAACTTGTAAGAAAAAGCTGCAACCAAGCTCTTGGTTTTGTGTTTTTTTCTGACTCATAAAAATTAGTCTCTAAATGTTGTCAAATAAAATAGGTAAATGTTTGAATGAACAAAGGGAGCAGTGACTACTCTCCTTTCTTTCCTGTGACTGGGACTTCTTGGCATTCTCTCTCGCTCTGTCTCTGTTTCTCTTTGTCCTTTCTCTCTCTCAACCCTAATAAGATGCCACAAAATTAGTCATTGAAAAAATGTTGAAATCAGGGCTGGAGGAATGGCTTAGCAGTTAAAGTGCCTGCCTAGCAAGTGCTAAGTGAAACACTATGTACCTGAATTCACTAAGTACCCAGGTTCAATTCCCCAGCTCCACATAAACTGGGTATGGTGGCGCATGCCTGTAACCCCAGCACTTGGGAAGCTGAGGTAGAAGCTGGCCGTGAATCCAAGGCCAGCCTGGGCTCCATAATGAGTTCAGGACCAGCCTGGGATATAGAGCGAGACCCTGTCTCAAAAAAAATTTTTTTTGAAATAAAAATCTGCCAGTGCCAGTCAGTAATCATGAGAAATTGCAGTGTGTTTGGGTTTAAGCATTTTTCCTTCTTGGTGGCCTCTGTGCTTTGTTTGAGAGGCTCATCTCTCGGTACTTCTTAGATGAAATTATCATGTATAATCAATACACCTTTTAGTTGAGTATTTTTTTCATTTCCTAGGGATTAAGCAATTCTCCAAAATAATTAGTTTTATTTTTTGTGGGTTTCTCTGGAAGCATTAATAGCCCTTAGTTTCCTTCTGATTTGAAACATGGACTGTCTCCCCACCACCCCTTTATATGTCTGTCTTGGGTAAGGAAGCCCCAGTCTCCCCTCCCCCAGGGAACTTTCAGTCATAGGACACAGCCCTCAGAAGGGTGCCTCAGTCAGGAACTGTTCTTTTGGAGAATTTAATTCCATAATTCTGTTTTTGAAATGATAGCTATAAAAGTCACTTTGGAGCCGTAATTATTTAATAAGCAGCTGTAGCATTTTTTTTTCCTACCACCACTTTTTCAGAGAGAATGCAGACAAATCACCACCCCATTACACTGAGTATTTGAAGTTTTTCTAAATGTCTTTCTCGAAGAGTCAATAGCAGGACATGCTAGGCAGGGAAAGTGGCCAAATTGGCTTCTTGTGTTTTTTTTTTTTTTTTTTTTTTTTTTTTTTTTGTCAGAGATTTTCACTGTAGGGATGAGGGTGTATAGTTCAGTAGTTAGAGCACTTGTCTACCATTTGCTGAACTAACCTCAGCTACCTGATCTTTGGTAAAGGACCCAAAAGTATACACAGGAAAAAGGGATGGCCTCTTCAACAATGGTGCTGGGAAAATTGGATATCTCTGTGCAGAAGAATGAATCTAGACACCCACCTGTCACCATGCACCAAAATCAAATCAAAGTGGATCAAAGACCTAGGTATTAAAACTGAAACATTTAACCTTCTGGAAGACAAATTAGGCAAAAATCTAAAAGATTTAGGTGTAGGCAAGGACTTTCTTAATAAGACACTCAATGCAAAATAAATATCCCTGAGAATCAATAAATGGGATTATTTCAAATTAAAAAGTTTTTGCACAACAAAGAAAATTGCCAACAGAGTAAAGAGAAAACTGGCAGAATGGGAAAAAATATTCACCAACTGTAACTCAGACATGAGGCTAATAACTAAAATATACAAGAAACTGAACAGAAACAAACTCCTAAAATTCAAAGAGCCTTTTAAAATATGGGCAACTGAAATGAACAGGCAGTTCTCAGATGAAGAAGTTCAAATGACCAGTAAATACATGAAAAGATGTTCAACATCCTAAACCATTAAAGAAATGCAAATCAAAACACTAAGATACCATCTAACCCCAAAGAGAATGATGTTATTAAAGAACTCTAACAGCAGTTGGTGCTGACCAGGCTGTAGGGAAAAAGGAACCCTCTTGCCCTGATGGTGGGATTGTAAATTGATACAACCACTATGGAGGGCAGTGTGGAGATTCCTCCAAGGGCTGAAAATACTCCAGCAGTGCCCCTCCTGTCTTCCCAAAAGTGTTAACAGCAACATATAACAGAGATAAATGTATAGCCATGTTTATAGCAGCACAACTAACAATAGCTAAAATGTGGAAGATGCCAAATATCTGTCAACAGACCAATGGATACAAAAATTATATGTACACAAAGGAGTACTGCTCATCTATACAGACAGATAGCTTTGAGGCTTTTGTAGGTAGATGGGTGCAACCTGAGGCCATCATGCTCAGTTAAGTGAGTCAGATGCAGATGATTAAATACCAAGTAGTTTCTCTTATATGAGAAAACCAGAATACAGTCATTTCATTGAACTAAATGGGGGAGATAGTGGGATCTAGAGAGAAGGGGAAGAGTGTGGAAGGGTTAAAAAGGGAGATGAGAAGGATTTGTAGTTTTGACAGGGTATATATGTGCACAAAATACTCAAGTTCAATGTAAATATTATGTATCACATATATGCATACCAATAAAATGATGAAAAAATAGACCCATATTCCATGATGTGACTGAACCACACTTTAGTCTGCTGCCTCTCCCACCCCATGGATGCACACTGGCGGCTGTTTCTGATTTTGTCTTCATAATATTGCTATAGTGGGTGTCCTGCCCATCAACAATTAGCCATGTGGTTCTGTTAATAAAGATAATACCTTCCAAGTGCACACAGGCAGCTGCCACAGGCTACCTCCTGGCATTCTTCCCACCTCAGACATCTTACCAAAGATGCACCCCCGCCTCCTGCGTCTGACCTCCCCTCTCCTCACCCCATTTCCACCACCCGGGGCTGGCCAAGGCGGCACTCGTGACTCACTCCATCGTCGACGCCTGTCAATAGTGTTGGTCTCAGCTGGCTGTTGTTTATTAAATTCTGTCTCTTCTAAGCTTTGGTGACATTGTCAGTTGCTTGCATGACCCCTTTCTGCAGCCCTTCGACCTCTGCATGACACCTGAGTGTTGGAATTCCTTGAGCTTGGCTGCTCTGTCCCGCTCAGAGCCTTTCCTCAGGGAGGCTCATCCATTCTCGCCACTCCACCCTTCCTGCTGCTGACACCTCCCAAGTGTCCTCAGCAAGGCTGCCCCTGGGGTTTCCACTTGGACATTTGAGGATATGTGTTGATTATCTGTGCTTGCCTGTGCCTCCAGCGCTCTAAATCGATATATGCCAGGCCACACATGCTTTGGGTAAACCCTTCACAAACTTGATTTTCTTCCCTTCCTTCTGTACTAAGGGTATGTGCACTGTGACACTTCTTGCCAGGTTTGGGAGGATCAGGGGAGAGACCTTGCCCTCCCCTCCTCTGTAATGTCCCCTGCAACCTCCAGCTTTTCTAGTTCCTCTTGCCCCAGAGTCAGTCCAGATCAAGATGTGTGGGGAGAAAAAGGCAGAGGACAAGGGAGTACAGCTCCTGTCTCCCTTACCTGGTCCCTGGACATCGCACTAGTTCTGTGAGGAAGTGGCCCAGGAGTCATGGTGAGGGTGATGAGGAAGAGTTACCCTAGCTCAAGCTTGGTGAGCTCCTGCTATGTGGGATGAGCCAGGAAGAGCAGGGGCCTTGGGGACCAGCGCTGTGGCCATCCCAGACCCATTGCCTGGAGCACATTTAGACACACACCCCTTCTTACTCCTTCCGAGGATGCCAAGGTAGACCTCAAATTACTGGCACAGGAACACTTCTCCCAAATGTAGTTGTGTTGAGTGGTTGGCTTTGGGGGATATCTCTTCAAGGTTTGCTATTCATTATCTAGGCCATAAACACCATATATGAAGTGGTTAAGAAAACAACTTTGTTAACGTCCAAAGAACAGATTTACAAATACAGTTATTGAATGTTGACAGTGTGCTCAGCACTGTACTAGTCATAGTATATGTGTCTAGTAAGTCCTTCCAACACCAGGGAAGAAAGGCCCATTGAGTAAACTGAGGCTTAAAGGTTAAGTAAATTCCCCAACATCATCAAGGTTACTAGGGTCATGCTTGTGGGGATATAACCAGATGTGGATCCAAACTTTAAATTTCCAAATTAACTATTTCATTTGGTTAGAGATGACATTGAGCTAGACATCACAAGACCTTTTTCCAACTCATGTTTGTCATTCAGTTTTTCTTCCTACACTCTCTGTCTGCATACCCTTTGAAAGCGGGTGTTCCTGAGCCTTTCTCTGGTTTCCTAAAGTAAGTTTAAGCGAAAGCATAGTTCCCTTACTTTGCACATGGTTTCAGAGTAGGTAGTCATGCATACACTAACTATTAACTGCTGCTGTGAATGGGACGAGTCATTTCACAGTTTGGGTTAGCAATTGCATTTTGAGTGTTGCTAATCTTTTTTTCTCCAGGAATCCACATCTGTCTAATATTTTGCTTGTTTCTTACTGAAAGGAAGAAGATTTCTCTTCCCACACTGGCTGTAGTCAGCCTTTGGCTTCGGCATCTCCCCAGCCTCGAAACAGCGATACTGCATCTTTTTGAAAAGCTGTTCTCCTGTGAGAGAAGTTGTCTGAGAAGGATCGAATGCTTTATAAAAGATTCATTGCTGGTATGTGATTGGGTTTGGTAACGAGAAAAGTTCTGAGAGAAGCTGCTGGAAACCATTTCTTTTAGCTAAAGAAAAAAAGGGGGAAAGAATATAAGTAGAGGGGCATTGGAACCATTAAAATAATTGTATTTACATTTTATTCTGAAAACGCCAAACGTGGGAGCTTTGCTTCATACTCCACACACGTGGAAGGTTTGAGATTTGATTGATTCTTACATCAAGTGTTGCGCGTTTACAGGAATGGACATTTAGACAACAAACTCTGCAGGGGTGGGATCCTCGGGGGATTACTTTCTTGAAAGATTACCCTGTTTCACTTTAGGAAGACCCATGGGTTGTACTCTGGTAACCTGCTTTCTTACACGTCATTGATAGACTTTAGCCCAGAAAAAAGAGAGTGAGCGTGGCTCCTGCCCGGCCCCGTGCCCTCATGGAGCAGGGTGTGCGGTTCCCAAAGGCGCCAGCACAGGCTGTGAACATAAACTTTTTAAAAATAATATTATAACACACAGTAAGTTTTTAAGGCTAAAGATCTTACAGATGAGATAGAAAAGTAGTCAGTTAACAAAACCACTCCGAAAATTAACTCTTACTTATTCACTAGAAGGAAAATAAAATATTTAAAAGAAATAAAACAAAATCCCAGAAAAAGGGTTAAAGTAATAAAAACGAAGACTTCTGTAAGTTTTGAGTAGGACTGTTAGCCTGTAAATCTCCCTTGCGTGGTGGCTCCCTTCACCTCTGCTCTGAGACCGAGGACCACCGGGGTCCCACCACTGGCCTGGGGTCAGCCACCCTGTGCTCAGAGGCAGTGCTCAGGGCCTGCACAGACTGGTTGTCGCCACTCTGTGGGAAGCAGCTCTGTGGATCTGCATGCATTCTTATAAGAACAGGAACAAAACCCAATGTACTTAGGAAGAAAAATTTTGAAAACTGCACGTCATCCTGGACTAGCCAGGGTAACCCAATTCACTAAGATGATGTTGCCTCCAAGTCCTTTTTTAAAAAAAACAAATACAAGCCAAGTGATACAAAGGTAATTTCTAAATGACTTGGTTTATTGTAAGACAGACAAAAGCAGAATAAGCAAACGTGGGCAAAAGGAATATATGAATATAAGTAAAAGAAACCGAATGTGGTAGTGGCATGTCTGTAACCCCAGCAACTTGGGAGGCTGAGGCAAAAGGATCACCTGAGCCTAGGAGTTCAAGACTAGCTTGAGCAAATAGGAAGATCCTGTCTCAAAAAAAAGAAAAAAGAAAAGAAAAGAAAAGAAAACTAATCCAGCATAGAATTCTACAACAGCAAACACTGTGTCATGGGAGAAAGATCCAAATGACCTGAGAGACTCATCGCTTCAGGGTGACAGTGGGACCGGTCCAGATTGCCGGCAAGTGCTCAGCAGTGAAGGAAAGCACCTGTCTGTTTGGGCAGGGCCTCCAGTGAGGCCTTGTCACAGTGAATACTTACAGGAATGAGTCACAGTGAGATGGCTCTCGGTGGCAATCTGAAGGCACTAGCATGTATACAGGCATCTCAGCTTCCTGTTGTCCTGTGTGTCTGCTCATTTGTTGTTTGTTGTACTGGAGATCAAGCCAACACACTGAGCTCCAGCCCATTTTTTAGTTTTGACTTTGAGGCAAGTCCTAAGTAAGTTGTTAAGTTGCCCAAGCTAGGCTTGAACTTGCAGTCCTTTTGCATCATACTGTGAGAGTGCTGAGTGCCACCATCAGTTTCTGGAAGGAGAGGTCTAGGACACCGGCCACTTTGTTTGCATGTCAGTGCACAGTTGTCAATGTGACTGTCAGCCAGCCTCTTGGTTTGATTGTAGCTTGTGTTACATTAATCAGAGTTAAAATACCACTTGCATTGGATTCCACAGAATCATAACATGGCTGAAACATACACCACAACTCTACAGGTACCATGGCCCCATGGCTTCTGTCTTAAAGCTCCTCGGTGGACTCCATTTGCTTTTGTGACCCATTGGGAATTGGCACAAAGAAGTGTCTTCTTGTACAGATGGAGACAGTGTGTTCAGAGAGTAGTGCCAACCAGCTTGA